>JASGXE010010131.1:0-16852 GCA_030068105.1 Sinentomon sp. SZTP_YWyxl
GCAGAGCCAAGACTGGGGTTGATTAAGGGGTGGGCCATGAAAAGGGAGGTAGGTATAGTGGCGGCGAAAAAAAAATTACTCATACATGTGTTTTTCCCATTTAACTGTTGCCTCCGAAACTTTTTTTTCTTTCTTTTTACTCTTATGTATTTGGTAGAAATTAAAGCACCATATTGCAACGGAGCTTTTTAGAGGTGTCAGATTTTGACATTAGTGATGAAAGAGGATCTTTTATTTCTACAGCATGGAGTTTTTGCTAAAATCTCAAGAATGGAAATTTATCACATGTATGGGTAATCTTTGTCCGCCGCCAGTATACAGTTGTTATGAGTGAAATCATCTTGGGCGATTTTGGTAGAAAAACATTTCGAGATAATAAATGACATCAGAAGCAAGATTGAAGACTCAGCCGTCTTTAAAAGGCAACTCACCAGGGTAAAAAAGATATCATTTTGAAGCGAGGCACAGATTAGAAAAATTCAGAAAAACATTTTCAATTGAACTACTGGCAAAGAAAAATATTCTGAAATGAGTCAAAGGACAGAATAAAAAAAAATATTGAACGTTTTTAAATGAGGCATTAAATGGGAATACTCAAAGATTTCTAAAAGTAAATAGAAAAAGACAGAAAAAAAATCTGAATGTTCTGAAATGAGTCCAAGATGGAAAAATGCAGAGAACGCCGCAAAATGGAAAATTCAGGAGACATTTTAAACGAGTGAAGAGTGAAAATAATAAAGTTTCCAACCGAAAAACAAGAAGCCTCATACGACATTTCATACACCAGTGATGGCAGAGCGATAAATGCTGATTTTACACTGCCCAACAACGTTGAGCTTTCTTTGAAAATAAAAATGTCTCGTGCAAAGCCACAAATGTCAGACCTGACCAACATTTTAGTCATCCGCGGCATTTGATAGAATCATTTTGATGCACATCTCTTCCCTTCAAAGTTATGTTTCCGCAAGAAAATCGAGCCATAGTAGAAGTGTGCTCTTTTGGAAAATTGATTAGGGGTGGAGGATAACTTTTATGTACTGAAAATTACGAAGGCTGTCCAGAAAGTAGGTGCACTTTTGTCTGCTCTGCAACGCAACCTTGAAGGATTTTGATGTTCATAGTATGAAAAGAAAGCTCTATTCTTCACATTTTCAGCATGCTTTGAGCAGATTTATTCGGGTCTCTCGAACTCTGATGGTAGCATATGAAGCAGAGGTCACCTTTGTGCACTGGTCCAAATTAGGCACTGTGCAGGCCATCAAAAAAAAGTTTACTGTTTCAAACTTCCTCAAAACTTGGGTCACAGGCATGGGAAGTTCACAGGCACTTGCATACTGTTAAATAGGACAATTCTCTAGCAAAAAGTCGATTCACGACCAAATGGGGCATTTTTAACGAAAGATTGAAGACTGTGTTCGAGCAAGAGCAATCTCGACACCAAATGCCAACCATCAGCAATTATCATGTTCAATTTTTGCAAGATTTCAAAGATCAGGATCACCAAATGACCATGAATGATCTTGCCGGATCTTCTGGGATATTTTGGCCAACAGACGGACACATTATTCCTGGATACAACTTCACACTTCACTTTTGCAAAGCAAATTTTTTGCCGATGTGTTCTGATTTTCAAATTGCAGCCAAATTTGGAGATTTTGCTTGGGATGATGGATTCCGTCGAATCCAGGGAGTGGTGTCAATGTTTTTTGGTCAGAATGTGCTTCCACACCATCCCAGTGGTACTCACTTTGCTTCCAGTGACTTTTTTGATTTCCCCGACTGGAGGATTTTTTTGACGGGAAGGAAATAGAGAGGATAAAATGTGCTAAAATGTCACTATTCCAGTATACCAAATGGGGTGCTGAAAAATGGATTGCTGACAACATACCACATCACATACAACGATAACAGAAGTGTCGCAGAATGCGCGAAGGGTGCATTAATAAGAGACTTGGGACATCTTGTCCAAAAATTCTTTTTAATTTTTTGTAGAAGAAAAAGTGCACCTAATTCTTGGACAGCCCTCGTATTTTATAATGACATGATTTTGAATCTTTAGGAGGGTAAAATATACGGTGCCCCTGCACAGGTGACAGAATGCAAGTGAGATGTACAGCGGCGAGAAAATTAATTGTACCACATATGGTGGTTTTATCTCTCGAATTTTCGGGAAAATCTCAATCCAATCAAAATTGGCATTGCAGCAATGATTTGGTGCAATTTCCGTGCAACAAAATTCGAAGTCTTGATTCTGAAATCAACACAACTCTCCCAGTTTTCCTTGAAAGGTCGATAAACCGGCATGTACTTATGGCACGAGTAATTTTCTCACCACTGTACAGTACACATCTGCTCTGACCTTGAAAATCTGTACTTCCCTCACGAAGTCGAGGACTCAGAAGACAGCACAAAAGTTATTGGCATTTTTCACGAACATGTATTTCTATTGTGAGTCTTGCGTCACTCATCAAGAAAAAAACTTTTGTCCAAATCACATGATGAGAATCAGATATTTCTGGAAAATTCCATGCACCGGCTTTTTTCGTCGAAATTCCATGCACTTTGGAACACTGTTTCAAATTTTAACTATTTGAGGTGCTTGTATAGATGGATTTTCTCCATCTATCTGGTGTTCGGATTTTCTCCAAATACTTCTGGGGTCAAGTCGGCTCATTTTCGGTTGGAAACAACACCTCCGCAACCAACAAAAGATTGTTTAACCAATTCCCGACATGCATAAAAAATTTCATAACAGTGATTTGGTGAAGAATGTTTTTTCATAATGTCACAAATGATGGCGAGAGCTCTTTCCCTGTTCTCCTGAAATGAGAGCAGGTCGCAGGCCTCCGCTAAAAGCACATAATCTTCAGGACACTTGCTATTCGGGAATTTTCCAGGAATCCAGTTATTTTCACAAGCTTCGCAGACACAACTGAAGAAATAACTTGATTTTAGCTTCTGCTGCCTAACTTGAAGCTCATCGATTGAAAAATCACAACCGTAACTGAGGAGTACCTCTTCGCCTTTACGAATGTGCCGTGAAGTGACAATGACTGCAGTTTTGCCGTGAAATATCTGCGCAACGTTTGGGTCGCAGGAATGGTTGAGCAAACTCAATGTCGGATAGGTCCCTGCTCCAATTTGAGCAGGACTCTCATCAAACAGCACGCCAGCATTTGATTGCTGGAAAAAGTCAATTTGAAGCGCATTTAAAGAAACATTGAACAAGTGATGCAGTAAGACCACTGCCAGGAACTGTCGTTCCTCAACTTCAATGGTGTTCCATTCACTGTGAGTTGCCAGTTTCGAGTTAACTCCGTTGCGACTTCTCTCGGGAAGCAATATCTTTGCAATCACCACAGCCATAACTGCAAGACCAAATGAGTCAATACCAGACCATAGATGAACATTCCCTTCCAATTCGTAGACTGCTGAATATTCCACTGAGCTATAAACACCTTCTGAATTGAAACCCCTCATTAAAGGGTTGCAATTGACACTACTGCTATGTTGTGCATTCCGAACGGTTCTGATCATGTTTTTGATAGATTCGGAAGAAATGTCTTCTTCACCGTTCGCCTCCAGCAGCTGGATGGCAATCCTGATTGAATGAAGAGCGACCATGGGGGCATCCAATGACAAAATATCATCCAACAATCTGCACTCCAAACTGTGAAATTGCAGCCAGCCATTATCACGGCACTCTTCACTGCAAAAACAAACCTGCAAAGAAAAGGAAGAAAAAAAATGTATTCTTAATGTTGGAGAAAAGGGATGAAATATGAGTAAAAGTAAAACCAATGGCGCAAATCATGGAGGGGGGTGAACACCACTCATATTTTGATTTGAAATGTCAAAATGTGGGCGGAGTTGAGGCCTGTTGGAAAGCCAGGAGTAAAAATGGGCCAAGAAAAGGAAGGAAAAAACGCATCGGGGTTGAGGCCTGTTAGAAAGCCAGGAGTAACAATGGGCAAGATCCATTTCATTATCTGTTCTACATCAAGCAGTCACCATCGGAAAAATGAGAACAATTCTTTTGCAGCTCCAGGCTGTAAGGCTGGGGAGTCATGACAGGTGGGTCGAGTAGTGAGGCCAACCTTTCTCATTCTCCAACTTTATGGTTGCTGAATTTTTGCCACACTTCTTATGGTTGTAAAAAGGGTGTTGCGATTTCAATCTTCCTTTTCCTGGAAAATACTGTTTTGCAATTGTTTCTATTTTTAACAATGACCTTGTAATACAAAGCCTTGATGCCCAACGCTGAAATTTTGAAATTAAAGAGGTAAAACAGAAAAAATTACAAAAAAAAAAAAACAAACACAGAAGAAGGAACTGCAGAAAAACGAATTCAAGTGCAATTAACCTGATTACATTGGTGGCATGGTACGGGAACGTCTGTCCAGGTGTAGCAAGACGAACAGAAGGAATCCCAGTTTTTCGGATACAGGATGCTTGCAAATGGATTCTCAACGATAAGGACTTCACCTTGAACACGAGTGAATACACAAAAATGTGTTAATTTTGGCATTCGTTTTGTCCAGGCTGAACAACTTGAAAAAAGAACCTTGAAAAGCAGAAAGAGAACATCATGCGAGATTTTATTTGCGACTAGGGAGTTCCTCTGGTTGTTTTCCCTGGTTTTGTTCTGCTGCGTATGCACTGTGCAGGTCAGGTGTTTGAGACTTTTGTATTTTGTTTTTGGTGATCGGCTCTTTTGATTTGTATTCAGCCGGTCACCATGGATGAGGATGTGGGGCAAAACCGTCGATTCTGCCTTAATCACCCGATAACATCTAATGGAAATAAACATACAGTTTTTATCGCAGTTAATGGTGGTAACGAACCGGGGATACCACTGTCAAGCGGCTTAAATCTCTGTGCCCCCACCCAGTCCCAACCAGTTCAAAGCTTCTGTCAATGTTAACTCTTCGCACTCCAGCACGAAACAAATTGGCGACCAAGGCATGTAAGGAATAAAAACGCGATCGTGGGAATGGGTTGAAGGTCCCACACTGGGTTGTGAGTGGGTATACCTGCTCAGAATTTGGAATTCACGGCGATCAGAGTTTTGATGAATTATGCTTTTTGTGAGATTTTGGTTATTTTCTTGAACTTTTGAATTAATTTTGAATAGGTAAATTTCACAATCTTTCCGGGAAATTTAGAAAATTTTCCAGATAGAAATCACTTGCGAAATTTCTATCCCGGGAAAATTTCCTTCCTGGGATATTTCCCATTTTTCTTTTGAGAACATATTCCCTCATGTCGAACACAAACCAGGCCTTTCTGATTCTTTGTGTTAACAATACGATGGAAAAATTGTCGGATAAAAAATCGATGAAAAATTTCATGACACAATTTTCCGATGATCGCAATATATCCGAAAAATTGTCATTTAACAGGATTTTATAGACTCGCGAACAGAAAAAATCCCAGGCAAACCAGACTGATTTAACAGAAAAAAATCAATCGAGTCCCCTAACTGAAATCTGAGGTTATGATTGCGGTGATGGTACCAAATTTGCAAAACAAAGCGGGTTCAAAAATAAGAATGATGAATGTTTAGACATGGTGAGATAAAAAAGTGGATATAAAAGCAAGAATGATGATAGTTGAGACATGGGATGATAAAAATAAAAAAGAACTAAAAAACAAGTAGGCAGAAAAACAAGAATGATGATTGCAAAGACTTGGCATGATAAAAAAAAAAAACTACAAAAAGAAACAAAGTAGATACAAAAACAAGAATGATATCGTTAAGTCGGTACAAAAACAAGAATGATATTAAGTGTAAAGAATTCAGCAATTTATGCCCCTAAAAGAGTTCTTACCTTTTTTTTTTTTTTTTTTTTTACTTTTTCTTACTTTACTTCTTACTTTACTTTTTACTTTTTCTTTTTTTCTCTTAATTCTTAAGATCTTACCAGGCTGGAAGTTCTTTTCAGCAATGATATGGCGACCTTTCGTTTTGTTGTGCTGAAGTTTCAACCCACTGGAAGCAGAAAAAACTGCACGCTCCGCTCTTTGACATCCGGTGGTTCATTCCAACATTTCCCATTTTGATTTCGAAGCTTCGGCTTTTGCACTGGGCTGGACTTCCCTTTGCGCAGGAGCCCTTCTTTTATTGACACGATCTGAGCCATCAGGGTATCCCGGGTCAAATCATCAAGATCTTCATCGGACAACAAGAGACGGATGGTCTCGTTGCAACAATCAGCCGCAGCCTCAGTCTCAGACAAAGTCTGATAGCACTGAGCCATTCTCCGATACAGTTTGAAACTTTTCCCAATCGATTTGGATATCTTTCTCCAGTGATCGTTTTACATCCTTCAGACAGTCGTCAAACCGTCCCAATTCAAATAGAACAGCTGATCTGTTGGCATAACCAAGCGCAAGAAATTGCTCCACTGATTCTGCATCCGATGCATGACTGTTCCCTGACGGAACAGGTTTCTTGAAGCAATCTGAAGCATCTGTCGGCGCATGGAGTATGCTTTTTGTGAAGTTCTCAAGTGCAAGCTCGCGGTTCTTTTCTTGGAATGTTTTATTTCCAGCTGCTCTGTAATCCTGCGATTTGGTCGCATCCTTCCGGGATTTTGAATTTCTTCCTCCAACACCGCCTTCTGAAAGAGACCCCAGCATGTTTTGTAGAGCCGGCAGTTGCGCAACGAAATGCACACGTTCATGATCATCTTTCAACTGGCTGAACAATGTTGTCACCATTTCTAATGATCCTTGATCTTCCAGCTCAAGGCAAAGTTCATTGAAGATTGAATCAATGTTCGGGGCGCCCATTTCAAAAGCGAAGGTCTGGGCAAACCTATAAAATACTGAAATGAACGGAAATGAAGAACTAGAAATTAACCGCCGTTCAACAGGCGAGATGATAAATGTCATTCACCTGCAGAAGGATAGCTCACGGGCGTGAGCTATCCTTCTGCAGGTGAATGACACCGATGTTCAGACATAGCTGAATGACCTGGTACCGATAGAAAGGATCCAGCGAAGGACAGCAAAATTTAGAAACAAGACCATCAAAAATATCTCGTAAGTAGTTTATCAGCAATGCTGTTTTATTTGGGTGGCAGACATTGTGAGAAAAGGAAAGGAGGTTGCCTGATGTATCGGACTTTTTTTGAAGTCAAAAAGGGTGGTTACCCTTACCCACTGGGGTAGCTTTTTCTGCCATGTTAAAATGATTAAAGGTACCGCATAATTTCACCCGCACGAATCACACTCGCTTCACACTTTCGAAAAGATTTTGGGAAGTAGTCCACCCTCATTGGGCACAATATCTCAGGGACATAACACATTTCTCAGTCATATTTTAGTCTTGTCGTTGTCTCTCTGTCGTTGAATGTGTTGAATTGGGTTGAATATGGTTTTTACGAGTGATTATGAAAGCAGGCATCTCCGCAAATGAAGTTAATTGAATTGAAAATGTAATTCGCCGCTTTGAAAGATGTCAATAAGATGACGCATTCGTAGAAAATTCCAAAAAAAAAAAAAACACTGGGAAGAGATATTCTGGAGATTCTCTCTTTGGCAGTTGTCATGCGTGAACACAACAGAATGATCACAGGGAGTTCACTCCTCAAATTCTTATTTTTTCTGATGAAGACAGCCTTAAATTTTGACTAAATACCTCAACGTGGTCCGTGTTTGGAATTGATGGATCCCACGTCCAATTTCTTCCAGGACAATGATAAATATTTCAGATTCCAAGTTTTGGCCGTAATTCGGAAATGAACGGCTGGGAGCAAATATTTCAGATTCCAAGTTTCGGTCGTAATTCGGCCTCTGCAACAGAACAGAAAGTCAAAGAAATGACGAGACAAAGGTATTTCTCGTCACTTGAAGCCAAGTCAAAGCACTCAGCGGTGTTGATCCATTTTAAAACCGATTCTTCTCAAGCACAACTTGCACCTGCTTGTGGAATGGCAAAGCTGCCAGGCAGAGTATCAAAGAATGAATTGGTTCATTCCACGAAGATCACAATAATTGAAGTAAGAATGACGATCGAGGCCAAGAATTGTGTCATCAGTGTCACAGACTCTGTTGAGCAAATCCCTCAAACTCTGAATAAAACTTCACACGCTAATGGCCGTGCACAACTTCAGTGGATCTTAATTATCCAGACAGCTTCTTCCTTTTCCATCGCCATGCAGCATGATCTCGCACACACAAGGTTACCAAACTAATGCGGAATGTGTGCCAAGTCAGGCCAGGAAGAACAATTTTCACAAAGTCAATATAATTGCCGAACTGGTTGCACTAAAAGGATACTTGAATTTTTAGTCACAAAAAAAAAAACACAACACATGAACAAAGAAGTGCCTCAAAATGGAATTCGTAAGGAAACAATGGTCACCCTCCATCTATGGTCATCGGGTGCCTTTGCGGGGAGCACAAATTCTGAGTTTCGACATGCGGAGTGCCGAGGCGAAAAGCTTTGTCTGTGGAAAATACAGGGTGAGTCACCTCGAATGTTGGTTTTTTTCGATCGCAGTTTCCGCAAAAACGGCTGCACCTACATTTGTGGTGCCATGGAGGCTGGTTCACTTGCACTTCGTTTGGTTCCATTGGGTTCTCCCAAATTGACGCCCCCTACACCCTTTTTGGGGAAGGGTAGTTAGGGTTGTTTTCTATGCTGGGCATTATCTCCGGAACTGTGCTTCGGAGGTCCATGGTTTAAATTACAAAGTTTCCTTGATCTGTAGGCACCAGAAGTGATCCGACTCAAATCCATCCCTTGGCTTCCGTTTTAGGGGTGGTTTTCTGCGGGATGGGGTAGAGGGGTTGGAGGGGCGTTTTTCAGCAGGCATGTGTTCTTCGTGCCTCGGATGATGGGGCCTGAGACCTGTCTTCTTGCGATTCAGTGAGGCCACATTTGGGGGTGTCTGAAGGGGTGAAATGTGGTTTTGGAAATATCTCCGTTTTCGCGGAAATTGCGATCGAAAAAAAACCAACTTTCGAGGTGACTCACCCTGTTGATTGTCTGCTGTGGATCCGTCGATCTTTTGACGAAACAAAAATTCTGCTAACAAACAAAACGGCTTATAAAAAGTATTTATCCCGGTACCATAATGTAAAGTGCAAGCAATGGATATCATTGGCGCACTTGTTTGTGTCCTACATTCAGGTTTACGAGCACACAAATTTCACGCGCTGATTTTTACCTCTGCGAAACACAACTGAAATGCAACCGTTCGAGTGTTTGAGAAATTCCCCATTTTGGAGTCTTGAAAAGAGCTGAGCAAGACAAACAAATTTGGAAATCACCTAAAATGACAGAAGACAACTTTGATACTTGAAAGGTGTCTGGACTTGGAACATTACGTGGGATGCAGTTTGGAGCGATGCCCGCCAGCATTTGTGATCCCACATGTTGCACTTGTAGCGTGAAAATAAGTGCTAGATTTGGCAGTAAATGGAATGCCAGCAGCCTTTGGCACTTGGAAAAATGTTACAAAATGCAATGGCATGACAAAAAGGGCGAAGTTACCACAAAAAGGGCGTATTCCACTGGAAGACGAATGCTAAGAATGCTTAGCATGGCCCACAAGAATGCTCGACATCTGTGAGCAAAGGCATGCTTTGGACAAAACGGAATATTCGCTCAAATTTTCTGAAGAAAATCCCGTAAAATTGTGACTGCGGTGTGTTACAATGTGAAAGAATTACCTTCTTCCAAGAATTCTTGCATGCATCATGAAACGGGAACAAATCAGGCAAACCTGGACATGGCGCCTTGTACACCGTGTTAAGTTTTTCCTCTAGACGATGATTTAAGCACCTTCAATTTGAATAAATAAACCATTCTTTTGGATAAAAAAACAAAACCTTCTGAAAAACACATTTTTAATCAAAATCATCTTTTAACGATTGCTCAGCCTTGGCATAAAAACAAATGAAAGGTACACAAAGGATGCAGCAAGTTGACATCAACCGGCGACTGTGAAGAAAAGATTTGATGAGCTTTCAAACAACGGCTGTTGGATGATTCATAAAATTGCTTGGGGTACAAAAGAACATATCTTTTAAGATCTTTAAGGGTACCAACTCTCTCCTTGATAACTGTCCTAATTTACAGCTTTGCGATGAAGCTACCCACAAGAGTTCCAAGTTGTCCTCAAGTGGGGATGCTGTTTCCCTCTGAATTTACTCATTTTAAGAAGAGTTGACCTTGGGAAAAACAATTTTCCGGAAGAGTTGACCTTGGGGAAATTGTATCCCCACAGATGTTCTTCTCAGTTTTGGAAAAAGGCAAAACATGTGCTATTCCAGCTCAGATGTGCTACAGAACGAATTGCAAGACTCAAAATTCTCTTCCGGCGAAAGGCATCTCATTTTATCTTGGACACTGTGCACAGAAAAGGGGTATTGTGATCAGAAAATCACATTTCACCACTTCTAAATGACCACGACGTTCGTTTTGAGGTACCAGAAATTATTTCAAGATTTCTTTGTACATTTGCTAGCAATTTGGGTTTTCCGTCTTCACTATTACGTTCGTGGAGTCTGGATGTGAGCATTCTGGATTGCTTGCAAGCTAAATCACAGCGTGCAGAAAAAAGCACCAAACCATACCTACATAATTGTCCCTAATATTTGTGGACTCACTTCTTCTTTTGATGATTTGGAAACAAATTTCTTTGCCAAACGAATCAGCTCAGGGACAGAACTGAAGACTGGAACTGTGCAAATTGTAGATGGGCTAGTGGGGAGGGGGATAAGGAACTTCTTGTAAATCATTGGTACCTACGCTGAAGCCCCATGATGTCTGATGCATTACGACATGGCATACTGTGTAGGTGTTTATTTGGTGCTCATTAAAAGTGTCCAGTGTGGACTTGGGTGGATGCAGTCAATTTCTGCATCATTTTAAGTTTGTCCACACCTTCCGGTTTTCCATTAATCTTTTTTCGATTTTCATTTTTTATCAAAATTTTAACTTTGCCCCAATTTAGGTTGCAATGATGTGTGCAACACTTTTGCCAGTTCTGATCCGAGAAAATTTCCCCCCTTCTCTTTCCGCTGAGAATCACACTTGGAAACACGAAGTATGTTTGGGAGATACTTTTTCCAGACATCCAGTTGGTAACAAACAAGGGCGCAGATCTGGGCTGAATATTGGGGGGGGGACGATGTGGGAATATTTTGGGGGGTCTGGGGACGAAGCCCCCAGCAGCAGTATACGGGGTCTGGGGCAGCGCCCCAGCAGGGTTCCAAGGGGGAGCCCCTGGCAGGGGGTCTGGGGACGGAGTCCCCCAGAAGTTGAAGAAATTTTGAAATTTCAGATTCATTTTTGGTGAAAAATTGTGTATTTTCCAATAAAATCTTGTCAGAAAAGACACTTTTCTGGAAGGGAAAATCATCCCTAGCTCCTCTCCTTGGCGAAAGCAAAACATCTTTCTTGGTCATGTATGATTCAGGAGGTTCACACCGCGTGAATGCGTGTGACTTTCCATTCACAAAAATTATTGTGTACGTTTCCGTGCGTGATTCGGCAAGGTGACTGCAGTCCACAAACAAAAAATGCAGAAAAAATTAAAAACACGGAACGGAAACTGCGTCCAGCCGATGGAATAAAAAAATAAATGCACAATCTGTTGTTGGCTGTAAAAGAATCATATCCCAAAACGCATATCCCACTTCACTTGCACGGTAAAGGAAGGAAATAAAAAAAATAAATAAAATGCCTTGTTTTTTGGTTTAGGTGCGCCCAAACTTCGAGAAAATCGACTGGCACAAAAAGCATATCATTCTGAAGAGGTCGAAATGGGCAAAGCATTGTGCAGTATTCAGGGTGTGATTTTCCATAGACAAGAAGCAAGGGTTGACAGAAGCGTTGACTGTGGTTACAACGTGTCAGGCTGGTGCGATATGGGTAGGCCAGTTGTTTGACATATACCATGAAAAGTTCCGTTCTCGGACGTGCACATCAACACAAGGCTTGCTGATCGGAAAATGGAGGGGAGATCTACGCCATCAGGAACGCAAACTTGAATGGGCTCGGTCTTCTCCAGGAGCTAATCCTGCCTTCACCAACAAACACTTCCACAACTCGGCTCCTTCAAAGTACCTCGGCTGGCCACAAGCAAAATGTGATTGAGACAATCGAGCATTGGCCTGACAGAAATTACACAGAAACTTCATGAACCTTTTCCTAAAAATTCAGTGAATCAGGAAACTGATTTTTTATAACATTTCTGGCAGGACATCAACCGATTCCACTTTCCAAAATTCATATCTTATAATTTTTTTTGGGGGGGGGGGGACAATTCATGACTTTTGAAATATTGGGGGGACGTGTCCCCCCCCCCCCCCCAAGATCTGCGCCAATGGTAACAAAAAGTGGTCAAGGGCATTTGAAAGGTGTCCGAGCAATGGGGCAATTCTTCTTTCTGTTGGAACCATCCACGTTAAAAGGAAAAAGCATATAAATAAAAAATGTTATCAGAACACATATGTGGCACTTATCAGGTATAAGCAACGCCAATAGGGTTAATTTTGGCACTAAAGCAGGCCTTCAGTGTTAAAAAAGTGCATCTGAAGCAAATGTAAAGCACAAAAATGTTGGCGCTATGAGCGCAATTTTTAAGTCTGTGGGGGACAGACAGAAACGAGGTTGCAATTTGGGAAATTTGATCAACCATATGCCACTATTTTTAGCTACCAAAAGCAGGATACAAAGAAACCGTCATACGAATGTAACAAACGATGTGTAGAATTTCTCCAAGGGCACCAAAAAGAAGGCCCCAATGTGGTGGCCCTTTTTAAAGCTGATTCTTTGAGCTGTCTTCTGTATAAAAAAAATTCCGCAGAAAGTCTGAAAGTTCAATGGGAGTTGAACTTGAAAAAGGTAGATATCTTCAGTATTTTGAATTGAAAATGGGTTATTTTTGGGCACAGCTTACAGGCTGCGGATGTCTTTTTCTTGCGCGACCTGCATATCAATCTTTTTATTGTGCGACGTGCATATAAGTCCTTTTATTGCGCGACTTCAACGTACCTAGTTCCAGCGAGTGATGGCTGCAAGGAAGCGTTGCAAGACTTGTTCTCTTCAAGTGATTATCTCTGCACAAACGGAAAGAAAAATTCACAAAAAAATGAGGGATCAACAGTTAATCCGAGAGAAGTCAGGCTTGTCATCATGGATTGTCTCCTGGTCTGATGGACTAACATCAAAACGGGATTTCACCATGACGAAAAGTTTTCAAGCCAACGGAAAAATGGTGTGCAGATTTCATGATCCCGGCTGTTCAAGATGTGGAACCAGTGTCGTTAGGCTTACGGAAAAGAAGGCAGGGGCACAACAACAATAAAAGGGCACATGAATGAGTGCCTGATCGTCTGAAGCTGCAGGTCACCAAAGCAGTGTGTGAGGTTGCAGCCCCATCAGCAGTGTCCAAAGGGGCAGTGCCTTAATACGGGGTTTTCAGAAATTACTATCCTGTCAGCGTGCCTGAAATTTGTGGAAAGCTGAAGCTTTTTCACAAATTGCGACACCCCGCATTTCACCACTTTTTGGCTCTCTGGTCCTGGTGTCTCTGCCCGAGACACCATCTTTATTCAGTTTGACTCCTTTTCGGCCACTTCAGAGTGCTTCCGACCATTCAGTTTCTCCCAAACCGTGGTTTGGGAGAAAAATTATTCATTTATGGAAAGATGCCGTAAATTGCAAGTGGCTTTCGTCACTATGACAAATAGGTAAAGAACACCTGAAATATCTTTCGAAGACCTGAAATCTCTTTCAGTCCAATGATGTTTATGAAAGGAGGTACGTGGCACGTTCCCTATGCGTGATTGCTCTGTAAATGCCATTTTAGCGGTAAATTGAAATAATGCTGGGTCATCCATCTCATACATAAATTTTGAGCTAAGAGATGTCATCAAAAGCAAGATTTCGGCATCATTCTTTAAAAACCAACAGTGCAATATTTATGATGTACATAATTTTGTTATGGCAAAAGATTAAAAAAAAAATCAAGCAAAAAGGCACAGAACACATTTTGAAATCTAGTCACAAAATCAAACAAGATTAAAAGGTTCGCTTCCAGGGAAGCCATGGTTTTGTCTTTTGCAGTGTAATAACTTTCGAAATGATATCCAGCACATGTAAAAACAGCAAAACCAGAAAGCTTGGCAAACTAATCAAATTAAAAGTGCCATGTGTGGAAGATATGAGATAAGTGATGAGCAGAGTGATTCATATCAAATTTGGTGCAATGAAAATGGTTAGCAATTTCCGATGATGACAGGGTTTCTATAAATATCTGTTGGGAATTTTCAACCGCACAAAGTCTGTCATCCGAACTGCAGTTTCTGTTCTGTCTGCTCTTTGCACCCAATGTTGACAGGGTTCTGAGAGAGAAGCAGTGCATGGAAATCCAAAATACCTGGGTGATTGCTGATGCCATTGCCACAATTATGGCTACTCTTTTGCCACATTTTAAAGTATAACGTGATCATGAAAAGGATTTTATGATGCATGATAGGTGGCCAGAATTTAACGTGACACATGACATAGGGGTGGCATTCAACAAGGAATTCAATTCTCATGGCATTTCACAACTCAGTGAAATGCACTGGCAATTGAATCTGAATAAGTTGTGCGAAATGATGACCACAGGTAGAGATAAGAACAGCGCAAGTTGCATTTTTCGTCGCAAATGCCTTTATTCCTTAAAATTAGGCAACGTGTACCTATTTGTTCATTAAAGCCGCAAGTGTGGCTTTGCAAACAGGGTTTGCTTTGTTGTTATTCTATTTGGTTTTTCCTTTATGTTATTGGATCGCAGTTATTTATTTTGTCAGGTTAGATAGGCAAGATTAGGTTCGGTTTCGTTAGGTTTCTATTTTTTAACCCAAATCATGTAGGGTTAGGTTTGGCTATAAGTTTTCCAATGCGATACCTCAGCAATCTAAACTGCTACTATACGCTTATCTTTAACAAAATAAATAACAACACTATTCCTCTTTTACGCCTTGTAAATCCTTTGGAGATAAGGCTGACGTCAAAGGGGACACAATGGCACGGCTAAAAGAACAGTGGTATTTTCTGAAATTGTTTCCGTGCAATTGTGCAATTTTGTCCCGCCATATAAAAGAGTTAAGCTAGAATGTTTACACCCTTCTACGATTGCTTCATCAGCATTGTTAGCACTGACAGTTTCGGACTATAGGCAATTTTCAGTGTTTGGATTGGGGTACCCTTGGAAAAAGAACAGGGTACCCTCTTGAGCATCTCTGGTTGCAGTGATAAGTGACATTCGTGAAAGGCCGTACACCTCATTTCCACTCACACCCATTAGCGCTTTAGCACAGCTGTCAGTTTAGCAGATGGTTGAACGCTTCCCAGAAATGGAAAAGGAATAGCGTTGTAATTAGAAATTAAAGTTTCACAACACCAATTCACTATTAGCCATCGAATTGGCTGCTGATTTTAAGCTGAGTGTGATTGCTAATGGAGAATCTGGCTAACGGTGAAGGTATACATTCAGCGGCAGAATTTCGGAAGCCTTGATTCAAGTCGAAAACCCACTTGACGTTGCCATGGAAACCGTTTTATTTGTTTCGGCGACTGACGGATGATGTGGAAAGATGCCGCAGAGTCAGTCCTCCAAATTGTGACCTTTCACCCCATAACTCAGAAACCACTTGACCTAATGAGTTGAAATTTTGCGTGACAGACCTTCAACATAAGCCCTAACAGACAGCTAAATTTGAGTAAAAACTGACCATAAATACTGAACTTGAAATTTTGACCCCTCAGGTTTTGGTAGTAGTATCGAAGTGGGCGTTGTAGCGCAAAAAATAAAAGGTGCAATCGTATAGAATAAAAGTTTCACATTTTTGAACCGATCGCAGAGAAAAATTAATCAGCTCTTCGTTTCCATAAATGATAGAAAAATTCCAAATTTGGGCAAAATCCGTTGAAAACTGTTTGAGTTATCGATTTCCATCGAAAATCGACGATTTGAAACAGGGCTTGTGTTTTCAGTTTCCGGTTTAAAAATAACATTTTGTCTTTGCAGACGACGCATTCGCGTCTGCTAAAGACAAAACAAAAATCAAGAGCACTCGAATTGAGTTTCAAGCAAAAAAATCACATATATTTGAAATGTATATATATGATAGAAAAATCCCGAGAACATCAAGAGACAGAAAAACCAGAGCAAAAACAAAAAGCCATGGAACCACGAAAAAATACTTGAAGGACAAGAAAGAAAGTTCAAGAGGCCATTTCGAAAGGAGTTAAAAAAAGACAGAAAATCCCAGGATAGAAAAACAAACGGGAATATTTCGAATTGATTGATGACAAAAATACGTCCAGAGAAGCGCTTTGACCATTGGATAAAAAATGCAGTCACAAGATTGAGACAGCATTTTGCAATGTGTCTAGGACACAAAACCCAGGGAGCTTGGTGTTTCTCAGCCAAATACAAACCTTCCAATCGAAAAAAGATGGAAAAAAAATCTTGGAACAGGAGAGAATCGCATATCTATCCTTCTCTTAAAAAGTCGAACAACTTTTGCTTGATTTCTGGTGCAAAACAATAATGTCCCAAAGCCTGGCGGAAGCAAAATAAAAGTGGACCAATGCATGTGTCTGGGCAGCCTCGTTTTGTTTGCTTTGCCAAAATGTGTAGGTGTTGACAAAAAATTTCAAGTAAGCAGGACGAATGCAGGGCTGCCTGCATTCTACGTAGCTAGCTCATGCAAACACATCGCAAGTCGGCAAAATCAGAGCAGAAATACCATAATATAATAATAAGAAAAGAAATACTCTGCTAGATAAGAAAAGAAACACTATAATAGAGTAGAAATATTGTCGTGTATTTATCTC
>JASGXE010010132.1:0-15312 GCA_030068105.1 Sinentomon sp. SZTP_YWyxl
ACGATTTCACGGGTTGTTGCTTGCCCTGAAATTTTAAAATTTTCAAGCGAGTTGGCTTCTCCGCTGACCCGTGTATTTCGCAGGGGGTTGACTATTCCACGGCTTGACATTTCAACGGCCGATCCTTCGAAAACTCAGGGGTTTGATTGTTCCACGGCTGCCACCGAGGAATTATCACGTGCTTGAAGATTCCATGGCTAAATGCTTATCGTGAAATTTTCAGTGTGATGGGGTTGACTTTTTCAGGGTTGCTTGCGTGGAATATTCACGGTGTTGAGATTATTAATTACGAGGAGATTATTAATTACGAGGGGTTGAGTATTCCAATGCTCACATCCGTGGAAGTTCAGTGGGAGGATGGAACTGAAGATTTCACGGGAGATACCACGGAACTGAAGATTCCAGGCATCAAATTGGCAAAACGCACAAGATTTCAAACTCAGTCCTACGACATAGAGCATTAGTCCTGCGGAATACCAGGGTATTTTCATCTGACAGTGAACCGCAAAAAAGATAGAACAAATTTGTTTGAAAGCAGTTTCCAGGAGGGAATTCCGGCAGATGACCTATTGGTTGAGTGGATAAGGCGTTCGCTCGTCAGTTCGATGTTCTCCATTGTGGGTGGGTTCGAATCCCACCCATGGAAAAAATATGATTTTTTCTTTACACTACATAGATAGTAGGCTGGTCAGAGGCATTGGGCGAACACTGATGCAGTGTTGATGTACGGGTTAGGTCAGGTTCAGTTAGCTTTGGTTAAGTTTCCACGGATTGAAGTGCGCGATTGGTCAGAAAATTGCGTATGATGTTGGAATCGGTTGGGAATCCGGCGTGTTTGGCATATTCGCTTCCAGGAAACTTTGGTTTTCAAATCCTGTACTTCACGCGCTGCAGTCACAAGTTGTAATCACCATCATTTTAATCCTGTTCTATCTGAATTCA
Organism: Sinentomon sp. SZTP_YWyxl; assembly: GCA_030068105.1. Taxonomy (NCBI): domain Eukaryota; kingdom Metazoa; phylum Arthropoda; class Protura; order Sinentomata; family Sinentomidae; genus Sinentomon; species Sinentomon sp. SZTP_YWyxl. The sequence continues at coordinate 943 of JASGXE010010132.1, forward strand.
ATCTGTGATGTAATCGTTGAAGTTGGAATCGGTTGCAAAGTCCTTTTTTCAATCTCAAAAATTGAACACCTGTTTTTGACACATTAAATTGATTAAATTTTTAAACAGGTGCACAGCGGATGGATATATTGCATCAAAATCTGTTGGTCAAGATTTTCGAGGCACTGGATGGTAAGTTCAAAATCAATTGATGAGTTGCAGGGTGCCGGGTCTTCAAAGATTTTCACTTAATTTCGGATAATTGATTGGCTGAATGAAGCGCGTCCTCTAATTTTATTTTTGTGAAGTTGCAAAAAGATGTCTGTTTTTTTTTGAGGAAGTTCGATTTCACATGGTCAAATTTTCCAGGGATGGATTATCCTAATAAATCGGAGTGAGTTTAGCTGAACGGCTTATGATTGGGAATGGCTTATCCTAATAAATCGGAGCGAGTTTAGCTGAACGGCTTATGAATAATGGGAATGGCTTATCCTAATAAATCGGAACGAGTTTAGCTGAACGGCTTATGAATAATGGGAATGGCGTATCCTAATAAATCGGAACGAGTTTAGCTGAACGGCTTATGAATGGGAATGGCTTATCCTAATAAATCGGAGCGAGTTTAGCTGAACGGCTTATGAATAATGGGAATGGCTTATCCTAATAAATCGGAACGAGTTTAGCTGAACGGCTTATGAATAATGGGAATGGCGTATCCTAATAAATCGGAACGAGTTTAGCTGAACGGCTTATGAATGGGAATGGCTTATCCTAATAAATCGGAACGAGTTTAGCTGAACGGCTTATGAATAATGGGAATGGCTTATCCTAATAAATCGGAACGAGTTTAGCTGAACGGCTTATGAATGGGAATGGCTTATCCTAATAAATCGGAACGAGTTTAGCTGAACGGCTTATGAATGATGGGAATGGCTTATCCTAATAAATCGGAACGAGTTTAGCTGAACGGCTTATGAATAATGGGAATGGCTTATCCTTATAAATCGGAGCGAGTTTAGCTGAACGGCTTATGAATGGGAATGACTTATCCTAATAAATCGGAGCGAGTTTAGCTGAACGGCTTTTCAATTGTAAGTCATTGATGAGCCATGCCTTGTTAAGTAGCTAAAAGCAATTGCTAATATAGACACTCAGGAGCCCATACATTTTCATCCAAGTATCTTTGGACGCAGGTGGTGTCGTCCAACCGAAATGGACGAGAGTTAAACCAGCGAAGCAGGAGATACAAGAATTCGGGGTGGCAGTGGCATACAGAAATCATTGCTTTGCCCAATGATAAATTCTTTCCATTTAGTCTTTTATTGACGACTTGGTGAACAAAATTGTGCCTATACGGGTTCTGTTCCTGCAGGGTCTTGAGTTCTAGATTGCTCGGTCCTGAGTTTTAGCATCTTATGAGTTAGTCATTGCTGTAGATCTGAAATTATTATTGCTCGTTTCTTTAGCTTGACTGAATCGTCAGCTTTTTTACGGATGCAATTGTTTTCGTACGATTGCATTTATTTCGTTGTTATCGTCATTAAGGATTGAATTGATCGATAATCAAAAGTTTCATAACAAGACGAATACAATTAGTCAATCAATGTATTCCACGATTTGCTCATACAGTACTTCTGCTTGACGCAGAGAGTATAATCAGCTGTTTTTTTTTCCGAAAACGACATACAGCCGGTATGCCAATTTACAAACCCTGCCACGACTTTAGATGACAGGCCGGTGCCCCCAGCGAGCACTGTTTTTTCCGAAAGGGAACAGGGTTTGGTCAGGTTCAGATAGTTTTAGGTAAGAAAAAAATATTTTCATTTCTTGCTATAACAGGGTCCCAATCGAGTATTCTTGCACAAAACGCTCGCTGCCATCTAATGTCGCGGCAGGGTTTGTAAAATCGCAGCCGGTATTGCAATCATGCAGCATGCTATGCGTAATTGCATCTATCGAAGCAACGATACCAGGCCCGAAAAGCAAAACGAATTTTCTCGTGTTCTCAAGTTGCTATGCAAGCAGTGTGTTAGAACCGATCGGTAATTGAAGGCCTGCAAAAATATTTGCATGTATTACCCATTTCGACTTTCCCGAATTGTATATCCTAAACTGTTCTATGTTCCAGGTTTAGCTGTTATTGAACTGGATTTTGAAAATATCACAATTATATTTTATTGAATGTGCCACACCGGAATGATCCGCTTGCTGAAATCATATGAGTAATGTCAAGAAATAAAAAAATCATGCATGGTGTGGCTTTGACGGGCTTTGGAAGGAAACACGTTTTTACCTATCCTTTATTGGAAGTCTGATCTAGCGTATTCCTATCCGTCCAAAGGCAGGTGTCGGACTCCTTTTAGTCTGAAGACATTCTCTGCAGTCGATTGCTGGAAACATTTGTCAAATGAAAAGTTTTGCACTTGAAAAAAAATCTATCTGTTCTCGCGAGAGCCAAGCCCAAGGCCGTATGAGCGTAATTTCGAAACCTATAGCGAAATCGCAGGTTGCACTGACGTCATTGCAACTAAAACACATTTATAAACTATACTGACGAAAATTTTTAAAGTTATTTCAACCTGACCTGACCTTTCGTATACCCTTCCTTGACCTGCTCTTGGTTTCCGCCTATCGCCTGGTTTCCCCCAGCCGAAAAATGTAAAAAGTCCCCATAGCCACATAAATCGAAAAAAAAAATCGGTTACCAGCAGAATCGATCCCCATGCGTCGGATCAGCAGGCCAATGCCTTGACCACTCGACCACCGATGCCGCTGGCCGAATTCGCTTTCGAGTGTGCCTTTAATCAAATGTGCTTTAAGAGCGTCTGCTCAAAAAATGACGTCAATGCAACCTGCGATTTCGGTGGGTTTCGAAAATAAGACGGCCGTGAGAGCTGACAAAGTCGGTTCCGTTTGTGCCAATGACTAACTTCAATGAACTCATAGGAATGCATTAGCGGAAGGATACGTAATTGCATGAATTATTAGGATTTCAGATGATTTTAGGGACTTTTGACAATATGCATTATATTTTAATATGACAAATTCGTATTTTTTTAGGACAACAGGAAGTAATTGAACAGGTCGACTTTACTGAAGGTTGGTGCAAAGTTCTGTAAATTACGAACATTGTCCTGTAATTTTCACTTAACTATTATGAGTGGCCGTCTGCCGTTCAGGGACATCCTTTTTTACCACCTAGGTTAAAAATTGGTCTTTTTATAAGTAACATGATCAAAAAACAGGGTGTATTGGAAAGGCTTGCACAAAACTTGAAGAATCGTTTCAATACAAACAAAAATTTTATTTTTGCTTTTGTCGTTTCAATACAAATAAAATAAGTGTGGCTCACTTTTTCTTGTGAGCCACATTCAGATTTTGGAACGTGTGCAACGCTTTGCAGCTCGACTAATTTTTGCTGATTTCAATAGAAACACAAGTGTATAACAAACTTGCCGTCTACGCTACGCTAAATCTCATCGCTCTTGCTGAGCGTCGGAAATCAAGGCGGCTTGAAAATTGTTTTCTAGCATTGTGTCCTCGCGATCACCGCTGCGCCAACCACCCTCATTCACGAGTCTCGAAGAAATGCGCCGAACTCATTTTAACGCCCAAGTTCGAGGTCCCACAATTCGATTCAATCTTATTTCCACAGTTTGTTTTTTTTCCCGAACGTCCAGGGATTGGAGTGCCCTTGATCGCCCTTTCGTGCATGCCGTATAGCGCGTCGTCTAAGTCTGATACTTGCCCATTGTAAACACCGAGTCAACTTTTTAACTTTTCAATTTTTTTAGTCATTTTTACCTTCCAAATATCCTCCTGGTTACATGTGTCATTTTACATTTTGCATTTGCCACCCCTTCTGGGGGTTTTCCCATAACGCTTCCCCATTGTTACCATGGCAACAGAACATTTCGGACAAAAACGGTCGATGGAGTGGGATTTGTACAAAGTATTTCTCCTTCATCTTTTGTTCATTTCATCCTTGCGAACAATGTATATGCAAATTTCATTCGATTCGCGAGATTTGAATTTTCTGACCACCTCTGAATGGCACTGGGCCATTCTGGCCCCCTAATGGCCCCACGGCCAAGTGCCATTTGGAGGTCAGAAAATAAAAATCACCCGAATCAATGTAATTTTGAGACATCGTTTTCCAGGATGAAACGAACAAAGATGGAGAGATACTTTGTATAAATCCTATTCCTTCTACCGTTTCCAAAAATATTCCGTTGCCATGGCAACAATGGGAAACTCTAATGAGCATAAACCCCATGAGGGGTGGGTTTTCGAAAATACTTACTCGGAAAAATTTACTCTTTCATTTTGGTTTGTATTGACATGAAGAACAGTTCTTCAAATTTTGAGCACACCTTTACAACACACTCTGAAAACATTATTATGACAAACCCGCATGTGCACGGCCCGTGCAGCAGTTTCCCATCATGATGGGAAAATATGACACTGCAATGGTGCCAACTTTTTCCACAGCGCAGGCTGCTGGTTCACACAGGATTGACGGATCGCAAATGTCGGTTTAAGCGTGAGTGGATGAGTGCCGGGACACAAATTGAGAGGGGTTTTAATTAAAAAAAAAAAAAAAAAAAACAGTTGTGCCAGCGAGTCAACTTCCCGCACTTTATACTTTTTTTTTAATTTGCCGCATCATTATCGATATCTCGATAATGATGTAAAATGATGTATTGTCTAACGGGAAATAAAATCCCAGCAGCAATATCGGTCAGTTGCGTTCGGTGTCATTTTACTGGTTTAGTTACGTTTCCTGTAGTGTTTTTTTCCTTGCAGCGTTTTTCTTACCATGGAAGAAAAACGCTGCAAGGAAAAAACACTGCAGGAAACGTAACTTAACCAGTAAAATGACACCGAACGCAACTGAACCGATATTGCTGCTGGGATTTAATTTTCCGTTAGACAATACATCATTGTGTAAAATGATCTCAACCAAACATTCGCATTCGGCGATATTTCATTTCATATCGATAATTATTCAGAGCGTTTATTTTGTCATTTTTTCGTTCGCCGGCTCGATTTTTTATGCTTTGGTTTGCTGTCCACTCATTGCCGTACAGGGTGCTTCAAAATTGTTAGCCATAAATTCAAAAGCTTTAAAGCTCATTTTTCTGACATCAGCCTTAACGAAGCCTAGTGGTGAATAACATCCAGTGAACATCATTGGAGATTCCTCAGATGGCTCGATGTCTGGTCAAAGCAAACCTCCTCCGTTTCTCTCCGTGCTTCAAACTGCCTCAGTCTCTTACATGTCTAGCAAGCATTTCCAATCTATTTCAAAATGTCCTGTTTCGGGCAATTCGCCTAATGCTGCCTTAAACTATTGGGATTCCAAAGATATGGCCCTTTTAAACTGCGCAGATCAATTTCGAGCTTAACGATGCGTCTTAAACTTGAAAATTTCATTCTGGAATACAATGTTTCAATCCTCTTATTGACTGAAACATGTTTCCCAGCTATGATGGATTTGATGCCGTAATTTTTCCTCCAAGTTTTGCCATTTTCTGAAGAGACAGGTGCCAGAGGAAAGTTGGCGGTGTTCTCATCGCGATTAGAGATGATATAGCTTGTTCGGCTTCTCCTTCTGACATTCCGGAGTCATCTGACAGTGAAATCATATGGTGCTGCATCAAATTAGACAAACGGCCTTTGCATGTTGCTTGCGTTTTTGCTTGCGTTTTTGCTTGCGTTTTTGCTTGCGTTTTTGCTTGCGTTTTTGCTTGCGTTTTTGCTTGCGTTTTAAGAAGTCCTGTTTTTGATGAAATTTATGATTCAATTATCATATTGTTGTGGGGCATATAAACGGTTAGTGTGTGGCGATATTAACTGCCCCAAATTATTCAGCCCCCAAGATAAGTTTGAAAGCTCTCGTACTCGAGGCCCAAATGATAATTTTCTTGACGATATAATATCATCTTTTTGTTTGGTCTCCCAACCCACACGCGTTACACATGATTCGGCGAATATTCTTGACTCAGTACTTCAAAATTTTTAATTTCCATCACTGCCTGTGAGCGTTGGCCCTGGAGTTTCTGACAATAAGCAGGGTGTGCTCATTTTTACCCATATGTACCCAATCCAGGTTGTGGTAAAAATCATAACAATGACAGGATGAAATATGTTTATTCGTCTTTTTTTACAAATTTATTTTATTAGAAAAGAAGGCAATATTGTGCTGACGACAGAAAAGAAAAATAATTGTGAAAAGTAAAACATTATTATCGATATTGTGTGGCAACAAAGCGGGTAACAAGTTTAATTCATCACTTTTAAAGTAGTCACTGCATTCGTCACTACACTCTAAACATAAAGTTAAGATTGGAACACTATTTTAACATGGGCTTAGATAGGAAGTGTTTTTTAAATAACATTAATGGAATTGGTGTGTTATTGGCCCACATTGAGTGTGCGATTTGGAACACTTAAGGTGCTACAAATAGCTCATGTGTTCCAAATCTTTGATAGGAATGTCAGAGATTTGCAACTGGAACATACTGTGTGTTCCATAAATGTTCAAGAACACTTCCTATATCTAAGCCCATGTTAAAATTGTATAGTGTTCCAAACTGAATTTTCGTGTTTAGAGTGTCCTCATACTTCTACCGTTGTAAAGAGGGACTAAAGGTAAGGATGCATAAAAAGAATATGGGGGAGGTGAAAATTGTAATTTAGACGGATCAGGCATCAAAATATCCATGGCAACACACTTACAATTGGCAGTCATTTTCGCGGGATCCGCTAACGAAAAATGATTGGTGAGTTTGTTGAGTTGTCATGCAAAATATCAAATCGCTTGCACGACAGGAAATTGCAGTGTAATTTTCCATCATTTTGTACCATTTTTAGAAGATTTCAATGTTTCATTTCGAGATCCTCTTGAATTTTGAGCTCATTCTGCTCATGCATTTGAATGCACCTCGGTTTGTACTTGCCCAAACGACGAAAAATCGATGACTTACTTCGCTTGTTCGTTTTCTCACACTATACAAGAAAGGAAAATCTGTAAAAAATTTATTTTTCATTCACTTCCAGCTTTGCCGGGGAAGATTATGGCCATTAGTTCAGGTAATTTTGCAATGATGTGCAACCTCGTACGGCTCTTCATATGAATTGTTTTACGGGGTGATTCAGAAATAGTGGAAAAACTTGCCCACACATTCCGGTGTTATTTCTGAACAAAAAAGTCTGAATGAACCAATCCCTGGGAGCCGCGGCCTCTTCCCCGCTCAAAGACAAAACGATGCTGCCATGTCGCGCTGTCTGTTCATAAAATTGCCAAATGGTGTTCAAATTCAACGATTTTGGTATTTTTGGAAACTAGAAGGCTTCCTCTACAACTCTTCCGCAGGTGGTGACCATGTTGTAACGGAAAAAATTGCACAATCTTTGAAAATACCTGGCAGGAACCCGGAATTTTATAACACCGAAATTTGAGCACTTTTGTTATTCAAATGGTTTAACAGTTTTACCCGACGAAAGGTTGGGATCATTATACATGTGTGGAAGCGCTCCTTTTTCAGCTTTGCACCAGAGTGAACCGCATCAAAAACGGTCGCTTTGTTCAGGAGAAATTTAACTTTCTGTGGGCATCGCACCGCGGTCCGCCATTCACTCGCATGTCTTTCGCAGCGCACTCCGCCTTGATACGCCGCAATCCAGCAGTATAGTGGCGGCGGAAAAAGATTACTCATACATGTGGTTTTCCCATTTGATTGTTGCCTCCGAAACTTTTTTTTCTTTCTTTTTACTCTTATGCATTTGGTAGAAATTAAAGCGCCAAATTGCAACGGAGCTTTCTAGGGGTATCCGATTTTGACATTAGTGATGAAAGAGGATCTTTTATTTCTACAGCATGGAGTTTTTGCTAAAATTTCAAGAATGGAAATTTTTCACATGTATGGGTAATCTTTTTCCGCCGCCAGTATACACATTTTGGTCTCATTTCTGCTCCCATTTGACTCCATATTAAATGAAGCGCAGTTCGCTGACTTGTTATTTTACACATCTTGGCCACACTTTAATTTCCAAAAACGGTTTTTGCGGTTTTGCCTACACTAAAAGTACGGGATCATTGTGCACTCATGGGATCGGCTATTTTTCAGCTTTCTAACACACATTTCATCACAATCTATTTCTTGGTTTTAAAAATGTCGGGTTTTGTGTGATACGCCGCTGCCGAGACCTATTACCACTGCATCAACCCAGTGCCTCCTACAACACAAGGCCGTTGCACGAGTTTGTGACGTCATAATGAGTGGATGGCGGAAAAGAGGAAAACACAATGCGAGTATGGTGCGTCCGCGATGTGCTGCCCAAGGAAACTTGACATTTCTCTTGAACCGATTGACCGATTTTGATGAGACCTGTTGTGCTGGAAAGCTGAAAATTAGACAATTTCAATGGTGTATAACAATCCCTAACTTTTCACTGCTAAAGCTCCAAATGAATTTGAGAGATAAAAGTGTTCAAGTTAACATGTGATCGAATTCCGGCTTCCTGCCACATATTTTCAATGATTGTGCGATTTTTTCCGCTGTAACATGGTTTCGACCAGCGAGAAAGTTGTAGAGGAAGCTTTCAGCTACCCAAAAACACCAAAATCATTGAATTTGAGCACCATTTCACTATTTTAGGACCAGAAAATGCGCGACGTGGCAGCATCGTTGAGTTTTTGAGCGGGGAAGAAGCCGCGACTCCCTCGGATTTCCAGGGAGGTGCGGCATCTTCCCCGCTCAAAAACTCAACGATGCTGCCATGTCGCGCATTTCTGGTCCCAAAATCGTGAAATGGTGCTCAAATTCAATGATTTTGGTGTTTTTGGATAGCTGAAAGCTTCCTCTACAACTTTCTCGCTGGCCGAAACCATGTTACAGCGGAAAAAACCGCACAATCATTGAAAATATGTGGCAGGAAGCCGGAATTCGATCACATCTTAACTTAAACACTTTTGTCTCTCAAATTCATTTGGAGCTTTAGCAGTGAAAAGTTAGGGATTGTTATACACCATTGAAATTGTCAATTTTCAGCTTTCCAGCACAACAAGTCCCATCAAAATCGGTTAATCGGTTCAAGAGAAATGTCAAGTTTCCGTGGGCAGCACACTTCGGACGCCGCTCACTCGCATTGTCTTTTCCTCTTTTCCACTATCCACTGTTTATGACGTCACGCCATTTTTGCTTCCCGTGCAAAGGCCTTGTGTTGTAGGAGGCACTGATCAACCTCGGATCGCCATGCCGTCTGCGGCGCGCTTCTGCCCCTAGGCAAAATTGCGTTGCTGCTGTGTGGTTACCTACCTCCTCCTCATGAAAACATCGTGTGGTGTGCAAAGAGGGTGCAGCACAGTCCTGCAGCAGAGTTGTGTGGCATCAGTCTATCTCTCTCCGTCCTTCTCATGGGCGCTCTCTTGGCGGGAAGGAGAGTGCTCTGGATCCAGACAGGAGAATGGATCAAGACTGGAGAATCACAAAGAGGCAACTAAAATTGGTCGTCACTTTTGAATTTTTATCCAAAATTCGTGAAAGTTTACCAGGAAAGAGGGCTTTCCACAAGGCCCAAACACTCGCCGCTGCTTCATGGAGCTTTCGCTTGATGCCTTTGAAAAAAGGACACGGCTGCCGAGACAAGTTGAATCTCCTCTTTCTGCCCGTGCGAGAAAACCCAGCAGAGAAGTCGCCGGTGTCAGGCCGCGGCGCTCCTTCATTGCCATCCAGTTTGAATTGATATCACTGGGTATCACTCAGACTGAGAGAGAAATCGTACACGTCTCGAGTTTACATGACTCGAGTTTACTGCTTTGCCCAATCAGAGAATACCATTTCAAACAACATGCGAATGCGCCATAACATGATGTAATTTACTTCGCAGAGGATGTCCAAGATATGGCAAAGCAACTTAGATCAGAAGGTAAGCTCTTTAGTCAACGCGGTCCAACGGGGCTCGCTGGCTTTCCAATCCAATCAGGGTCGTGGTCAAGATGTTGTCATGTGGATGTTTACGCACAGTTTTTCCGGATCCCAAGTGGTTGTCAGGAAGTGTTACCGTGGTTTCGGCACGAAAGTGTCGTGCCTTCTTCGGGCCCGGTTCAATAAACCGTTGAAAGGCTTCTTAATCTTGTCCAAGATATGGCAAAGCAACTTAGATCAGAAGGTAAGCTCTTTAGTCAACGCGGTCCAACGGGGGTCGCTGGCTTTCCAATCCAATAAGGGTCGTGGTCAAGATGTTGTCATGTGACAATTCGTAAATTTAAATGAAATTGATGAAGAACAATGGTATGGATGTTTACGCACAGTTTTTCCGGATCCCAAGTGGTTGGCAGGAAGTGTTACCGTGGTTTCGGCACGAAAGTGTCGTGCCTTCTTCGGGCCCGGTTCAATAAACCGTTGAAAGGCTTCTTAATCACCGTAAGGTATGCGCCACAGCAAGCAGCAATATACTGTAGCAGGAGGTCGGACAAGCCAAGAGTACCTTAGTCAGCAGTGGGTGCTGCTGCGAGTGATGCCCTGTATGGGGCAGCAGCTCCTTATATACTAGCAACCTGTCCTTGAGAGCACAAAAAACCAAAACGTATTTTTGGCGTGCTGGGTACGTTGACCTTCATCTATTCGAATGGGTAATCGTCTCGTACCTCTATTTAAGGCTGGCAAAACCCAGTTTGCGACTTTCGCATCGGTTTGATCTTCTTCTGATCGTGAATCTTGAGAAATCGGCATCTCATGCATTTTGTTGTCGTGTGTTCTTTTGCCATTTGTTCTCATTAGCGTCATTTCGTTCATGGTGTTTTGCCAGTTTGCAGATTTGTTTTTTTCTCTCCTCTATTCATTTTTTATTGAAAACCCCATGAAACACAACATTTAAATCTCGAAGAATTGTATCAAATACGAGTATCTGCAATCTGTTGAGCCCTCTGCACCATTCGTCAGTTTGTAACGCGGCAACCGCTGAGCAGCTGTCCCGTGAATACTTGATACACGGTGAAATCTATTCTTCAAAATGACATCATATGGCCATAGGCTTTCAATTCGTTGCATTTTAGCACCAGGCAAGAAAAGAAAACGAATAGCAACAGCGTGGCAAAGACCCTTGACACGGCGAACTGCGGTCTGTGCGGGCATCGATGCTGAAGCAAGAGCGTGTTGACGAAATTGCGCAAACCTCCGTGCTTATCCAGCAGTGTACCGAACACTTGAGGGCAGGTATCAAATCAAACGAAACAGCCAACATACCGCGGCGTAAACCATATTAAGGTAATTGCCATTACACCACCCCACCAATGCACCACCCGGGGTCGACAATGCAATGACATCGTCGGCCTGCCCCCTTCCCCAGATTCCATCGCCGTTCTGTAGTCTGATGGATACCTAAAATATGCAGGGAACTAAGCAATCCTATGTAAAAATAGGCTCATATGGTTCACATTGTTTGCCTTGTTGAGGTTGAGTCAGAAATTGTAACGCATACCAATATTCACTCCCTGTCCTTGCCATTCCAATCTTCCAGCTGACAAATGAATTCGCGCCCCTGTTCCATTACATTGCCCTAATAGGTCTCGATAAACCGGTTCCGGCAAATCAAATTAGACCCCAAAGTAAGGAAAATTTAGAAATTTTTCCCCTTTCAACAAAAGTGAAGGTTAGGGCGCAACCCGGACGGTTCCCTTTCAGGAAGGGCCGGCTTGGGGCCCTTTGTTTTAAACCGCTGTCCCCGCTTTGTGAATCACCATGCATTCTTTTAAATCCCTGACCTTATTAGTTTCAGCTGTGCATGGGATTTTTCTCTGGTTCCATTGGAACCTATATGAGATTTGTCCCATGAATGTGCGGCAATAGCACTTTTGTCCACTTCGCCTCTAGCGGTGTGGCGCTTGTGCTCTTTGATCCTTGTTTTCAGAGTTCTGTGGGTTTGTCCAATGTAGACTTGTCCGCACTCGCAAGGAATATCATTATCTCCGCTTCTTTTTCCTTCTCTTCCTTGTCCTGCATATTTGGTGGTGTGTCCCTCAATTTGAGGTGAGGTTTAAAGATGGTGCGAATATTATATGAGCGCAAAACATTGGCACTTTTTTTCCGTGGTACCTGGGAGGTACGGAAGAATTGCTTCTGTGAGAGATATGTTTTTAACCTTCGTTTTCACCTTTCGAAAGGTGAAAACGAAGGTTAAAACCCTATCTCTCACAGCGGAGAGATCATGACGGGGGTAAAGATAACTCCGAGCTGCGAGGTAAATTTTTCCATTGGAGCAGATTGCAAAAATATACCTCGCAGCTCGGAGTTAGCGTTACCCCCGTCATGATCTCTCCGCCGTCACAGACGCAATTCTTCCATACCTTCCAGGTACCACGGAAAAAATTGCTAAGTTTTGCGCTCGTATTATATTCGCACCATCTTTAAACCTCACCTCAAATTGAGGGACACACTACCAAATCTGAAGGACAAGGTAGAGGAGGAAAGGAGAAGCGGAGTATATGAGATTCCTTGCGAGTTCGGGCAAGTCTACATTGGACGACCCGCAGAACTCTGAAAACAAGGATCGAAGAGCACAAGCGCCACACCGCCAGAGACGAAGTAGAGAAAAGTGCTATTGCCGCACATTCACGGGACAAATCTCATAGGTTCCACTTTGGCCAGAGTAAAATCCTATGCACGGCTGAAAATAACAAGGCCATGGGATTTAAAAGAATCCATGGAGATTCAGGCGACAGCGTTGTCAATAACAGCCATAAGGTCCCTTCCTCCTAAGAACCTGGCTATCTCTCCTCTGAAAGAGGAGGAACCAAGGTCCGGGATTGAAAACGCAACAAAAAGGCGGAGGCTAGATCAGCCTGTGTCTGATTGACATAGGCAGCCTTCATCTGAATAGATGAAGGTCAACGGACCTAGCACGCCAAGAATACGTTGTGGTTTTTTGTGCTCTCAAGGACAGGTGGCTAGTATATAAGGAGCTGCTGCCCCAGACAGGGCATCATTCGAAGCAACACTCACTGCTGACTAAGGTGCTGTTGGCTTGTCCGATCTCCTGCTACAGTATATTCTGCCTGCTGTGGCACATACCTTACGGTTATTAAGACGCCTTTCAACGGTTCATTGAACCGGGCGCGAAGAAGGCACGACACTTTCGTGCCGAAACCGCGGTAGCACTTCCTACCAACCACTTGGGATCCGAAAAAACTGTGCTGTAGGCTTGTCAGCCATAACCATGGCCCAAGGAAACCTAAATCATTTTATAAGAACAATGTTATCCGTTTTAGAAAAGTTTCTAGTGCCTGGCTCCATGGTGCCTGCGGGAAAAAATAGCTTGCAGTTGGTAAAGTAACAGGGTTTGCATGCAAGGGCTGCTTAATGCATAAAATTTGGGGTATGTTTAGAGAACTGGAGCAGGACTATATAAACGTGCAATTTATCTGCTTCAATATCTTGCAAGAGAGAGCGCAACGCTCTTCCGTTTACCGTCAGAAATTGCAGATTACAAATTTCTGTAATCTGCAATTTTTGATTGATTTTTTTTAAATTAAAATTTCTGCCTAATTTCTGACTTAAGTCTGAGTTTTTCCATCAGTGAGTGTGAATGAATATCACAAAACGCAATTATTTTTTATCTGAAACATTTGCATGTCATTTATGAAATAAAGAGGTGAGGATCAAAAATGGCCAAGCCCAAAATCGTCGATTTTGAGACAAGGGTACCGGTCGCTTGGTTGCATGAGGCGCCATCTGCGTGTCGTGTTTTGAATCAAATCAACCAAATCCTCGGATGTTACAGGGTTTGCAAAACGGCTGTCAGGTGCAGAGAGCCCCAAGTTCATCGTCAATGTTGAATCAAATGCAGTCAGAAAAAAAAACGCAATGGACTTGGCCATTTTTGATCCTCACCTCTTCAAATTGGGAACAGAAGCGGCCCCCGAAATGTACGACTACCTTTGTAAACTCCAGTGCTTCGGGATAAGCTCTTAAAATGACTTGGACAATAACATTAGTACCATGACCAGAATAATTTTCTGAACAATGAAGGTATATCACCATCTTCAACTTCTCCTAATTTCGATTTCATTTGTCTTGGAATAATAGGGGCATCGAAACTTCAACAGGATGACATCAATTACTTCAAGAAGTGTCTGCAATCTGTTCACAAAAGTACGTGTAACAATATTCGCACAATTCACCATGACCATTATTTATCATTATTGTTATCACAATACTGCTACAATCAATGATGGCAGCAGACGTGAAACAAAGTTCCGTGTCAACACAGTTTAAAAATGTTAGTCAACGGAAAGTAAAAAAAAACGATCGATTGAAAACTGGAAGTTGCAAATATGGCGAAAACAAAAAAATTAAATAAAATATTAAATTTTAATAATGTTTATAA
>JASGXE010010133.1:0-16373 GCA_030068105.1 Sinentomon sp. SZTP_YWyxl
CGACATTGAACTAAGCGATGAATATTGATGAAACTTTTTGCATTTTAAAGCTGAAAAATGTGCGATTCTAGAACCCACCAAAAATAAAACCACAAATAAAAATTTCAGGTTCCCAATCGGCAATCACGTTTTCACCAATTATGTGTTTTTTTTCTTCTGAAACTGCCCATCGATCTGTTTAAGAGTTTTAGAGGAAGCTTTCAAAGTCATCAAACTTATTGCATTCTGACTGCATTCATCGATGGCCAAAAAAAATGCAATACCCCAAGCATTCCATTTTGTCACGAAAATGTGAACATGCATCAGAAAAGGATGATGAGCTAAATTCATATTTGAATAGATTGCACGGTTTTTCTGATGTAACTTCCAGTGCTCCTGCAGAAAAGTTAGGGTAATGAGCAAGCTTTCATCTTTCTAAAGATACCAAGATACCAGAATTTTTGCATTTGAATGTCATATGGCAAATTTATCGATGAGATACAGTCCTATTTTTGTCTTGGACACACAACATACCTCACAAACTGGATGACACAAATAATGATGGTGCCGATTTGCATTCTCTCATCAATAAAGTCATCATATGATGCTCAAATGTAAAGAGTTTGGTGTCATCAGAAAGCTGACAGCTTCACCTTAAAACTCTTCCACAGGTTAATTGGAGGTTGTAGCAGAAAAAATCATGCAATTTAAGAAAATGCACAAGAGGAACCCGAAATTTTGTCACTTTTTACTTCCAATACCTCTGCTACAAGCATGATTGAGATTTTGGCCGCGATCAAAGTTTTGAAACGTTGCAAACATCTGAAATTAGGGTACCTATCTATTTTTCATATTTCCAACATAAAAAGTTTCATCAAAATCCATGCCCTAAATCAAGAGAAATTTAACTTTAAATGTGGGTCTTGTGCACAGCGGCCCAACGTTCACTCGCATTCTATTGTCCAATTTTCTCATATCCAAGCACTATCCATTATTGTTTCATCTTAGCCCGAAATGGCTACCTTGTGTTCTCGGAGCCACCTGCCTGAGAGGGACCATCAACTTGTTGGCTGAAAATTACCAGTTTTCGTCATTTCATTCCACACAAAAAATCAAACCGAAATATTCATTGATGAAACGTGCACCGAATTCCAACTCTATCACAAGCCTGAAAAATCCATATTGAGTGGAACACTAGATAAAATCTTGAGTTGGATACAATATCATCATATTGTGCCAGTTTTCGCGTTGTGCAGCATAAAACAATTTGTTGATGTGGAGCCTCCCCCAAAACGTCACATTTTGGGGAATCTCGTTGGGAAGGATTCCATTTTTCCTTGGTATCCTACCAACGAAATAAAATTATTTATCAATCAACAAAGACCAAATTTAGGAGAGCATCCTCACACCACAAGGCAAATACAATAATTGGTTTGCTGGGCAAGCAAATCAAACAAAAAACAACTCCGACAAAGCTGAAAACAGTGCTACTCAAATATCCTTGCAAACATCTTGGTGATTTTTTGCAGCCACATGAACCAAATGGGGGATTGGACCACATCTCTACACTGAGTATTTTGTATGCCAATTTGTTCTGATGAACTGCAAAAAACAAACTTGGTTTGTGGCCAAAAAAATCTCCAAAGTGGTAAAGAAATTCGAGTTACCTGCACTGTTTTTCAGCAAGTGTGCAGTGGCTGTATCAAGCCACGGATGTCGTCTAAAGACCAATTCTTGGGAATTTTGGGGCCCATGGTTCTGAATTGGATGTTACAACTCCAAATATAAATGTTCCTGAAAAATTCTTGACCTTTTCATACATTCCAATCAAAACCAAATTGCACACTTCAACAAAACAAACACATGGAGACATTGAATAATAAAAAGCGTACATTTTATTATTCAGCAGATTGAAAATTCACCTTCAACGTTCCTTTTTTCAATTTGGCTACACAAACCGACAAACTGGTGAAATCACATCACATACATAACAACAATAGGATAATTAAATTATTGGTCCATCCTGAGAACAGAAATTATTCAATCCAAACATAGCCACCCGCTTAGCACACTTTCCAATGCCAATGCTTCTCACACAAATTCCTACCAGGCCCTGTGACAGATTAATGAGCAAAATGGCGTTTGTGCAAAATAAGCTAGGGTGTTCCAGGTACTTAGAACTACTATATAACCTTCCAACAGATGATGCCTTTAAGGCATTGGTGCTTCCGTCAAATATAGTCAAGTTGATAAGTCAAGAGGTGCTCGTTTTTGGTCTGGTTGACAATAACATCACGTTGATATGAGCCCATGCAGAGCAATCTGCATAGGGCTTCGGTCCGGAATGGCTTGTAGAGAGTTGCCGCACTCTCACTGATCCACCTCCTGATGATCAGTCAGTGTGAAACAATCCTGGATATTTGTCGGAAGCACCGATGCTTTAAAGGCATCATCCATTCCTACAACGGCTCTCAACGGAGGACGTGATGTCTCCATGTGGAGTAGTCCAGTTGATAAGTCAAAAGTTGCTGGTTTTTGGTCTGGTGGACAATAGCATCACGTTGCGATAATCTTCCCACTATAACACTTGAACATAGCAGGTTAATTGTGTGCTCATGTGCCACTTAAAATTAATGGCAACATTCACCACAAAACACATGTTATTTGCGTAATGTGTGAAATTGCATCAACCTCAGGCTGCTGGAACTGGATGACTCCTGATTTACCCAGACCATGGGAATCTTTCCTATGTTCAAAGAATTACGGCAAACACTGTTATGTTTTGCCCATTGATATGGCATAGGACAACCCAATTTGGAGAAAAATACAGTCATCGCACAGATTGATATGAGGAAACCTGCTAGTTCAGACCAACATCGATTTAGGGAAACAACGGTGCAAAAAGACTCTTGCTCTCCCAACCTCACGAGGGCCCAGACAGAATGAACCCATTTGTGGATGGGAGGGGTCGCAGTGTGGTGAATTTCAAGTTAATCTGTAGGCCTATCTCCTATTTTAAGGTTGTAATTTGTCTTCATTTTGCCTTTTTGATTCTACCTACAAAAAAAGGGTGGCCCAAAAAAAAAGGAAAGTGAATTTTTTTCGTGTCTGTTTCAGTTCTGGGAAGTGCTTTTTTGCAACAAACAGTATTGAAGTGGTCCAACAACTTCTCCTTCATCCTGTTAAGTTGCGAATGTCTGGATTATTTCGAAAAAATGACCCAAAACTCCTAATCTTCAGCCTCAACTGCGAACTCAAGTGGCCCAATCAAGGCGGTGACTGAACTGCTTTTCGTTGCTGTTTTGGCTTTGCTTGCGGTGTTTAGGGCTTAAAGTTGACTGAAATGGGCAAACATCATTTTCTTCATCCTCCTCAGTCACATTGTGCATGCTGTTTTGGAAAGAGATCTCGATGCCCCAAACAAAACAGCCTCAACTCGACCCCAAAGAGAAAGGAAAGTGATATGTGTTTTCAAGGCTGATTCAGTTCTGCGAAGTGTTATTGGATTCAAAGAGGTCTTTGGCAGGCCAACGTCGTCGTCTGCATCCTTTTTAGTCAAAAGCGGGTGTGCATTTGCAGAAAACATCCTTGAAAATCCAAGGCACGTTCACATGTCTGATCAATTTCGGTAGTTGTCATGCCGATCTGGAACACATCTGCCCGAGTGACTCCAATCTTGCAACTCTGAATTCCAAAAGCCCTTTACTTTCCAGTCTTAACCCTTCCTGCTCTCACCCTTAAGGGTTGCAGAAATAAAAGACACAGATTTCTGACCATCGGGGTACGCAAAAGGCCTGGACGATCTCGTAAAAATCACGAAGTCATCCTGAGACATAAATCAGACTTTTTTAATTGCGGACACCAAAAATGTGCCAAAAACACTGCGGTTTTGAAAGGATAACATGCTGGGGGATGAAGGGTGACCGTATAGTCTCACTAAAAACACAATTGAAAGGAAAAACGCCAAGAACGAGGCCCCAAGACAGGCTAATGCAAATATGAAATTTCACTTTCCTTTTTTTGGGCCACCCTGTATATGTTGTCCGACTTTGGAGAATAAAATAGTACCTAGCATTAAAAGCCCATTTATTCCAAAATTAAAATTGATCGTTTCTCTGCCCACAAATGTATCAAGATATTCATTCATGCAAACAATTCACTGAGAGAACTCAAAGGAGCTCATAAAATTGCAATAAGTGGACATAGAATGCTCTGAGTCTGTGTTTAAGGGGAGGGGGTCCCCAAAAATCAGGTGATTTGGTTTCTTTGCCAAAATCATACTTTTTTTTTGTTGAAAAGGGATTCAAAAGAAGATCTGTACAAGAAAAATCAGGTGGCTGACTAGTGGGCGAGCTGAATTATGGTCGATCACTATAAAAAGCCTCGTGATCACTGCACGCCAAAGCTCCAGTGACGCTAAGTGGACAAACTTTCATCTTCAAAATTGCAGGAATGCATAAACTTCAAAGAACGGGATTGGTGGCAAAACTCTTGAGTGCAATTCACAACACTGGTTGAGGGGAGGGGAAAATCGGAAAAACAGCATGCTGGAGCAGATTGTTCAATTAATGTTCTGATCTTTTTTAAACACCATGCCGAATCTCGCCGAACATAGAAGTCCATTACTGGCTCAAGCGTAACTGAGAATCAATGGCAACGTGAGCTGCAAAAAACCTTTACATTTGTGAAGAACACTAAACTGCACCTAGCCCTGTCGAAATTAGGTACAAGGCCCCAGTGCCTACCATATAAGCCAGTCCTCAGAATTTCTCCAACATTTGAACAATTTTGGCCGATCCCGGGTCTGAAAAATACATAGGCCACATACACTATGATGGTATTGTAAGTAAGCTGAAGGACAGCCTATTTCAATAACACCATATTGATGCAAGTTAACATCTGCTGTACCTAGGACAGCCCGTAAACTTTTGGGATAAGAAACGGGGTTTAATGCCAAGTTTCACCAACAAGGATCAAAATTTGATCTCGGATCAAACTCTGATCTGAGATCATGCATAGAGATTTAGCATTGCCTAATCTCGTATCAGATTTCGATCCGAGATCAATTTTGATCCTTGCTGGTGAAACCGGGCACAAATGGTCAGATTTTCTCCAGTAAAGTTGCAAGTTTCCAGCCTGCACTTTTACTAATTTGGGCCATCATATGGGATAGGCACCCACAATTTGAATTACACAGTGAGCATTGAAATATGTCTGGCAGCATCCCCACTCCTGAACAAGATGATCGGTTCTTTCCAAAGGAAAACGGATGGAAAATGGCAAAAAATAATATAAAAAAAAAAACATAAAGCAAAATGTGATTTTCTTAAACAGAAGGTACCTTCTTTTCTGTTTTCTTCCAAGAAAAAAAGCATTAGAGGAATCCCTGACAATGAATTTTGCCCTTTTCCTGCATTTCTCTCTCTCTTCTCATGAACAACTAATTTTCAGATGAAATTAGAGAAGATTTCAATCACTAATATCAAAAGAATCACCTCATTTGGAGAAAAGTGAGCAGTTTTGCAAAAATAGCAACAGTGACTTCCAGATTTGACACTGGTGGTTTTTTGGAAAACTAGAGAAGCACCGATTTTCATCTTGTTCGTCTCTTGTTTTTTCGGTGATCCCTGCCAGCACTGTGGTGCAAAACACTGCTGCTGGGCATTGCATTGTAACAAAGTTGGGCCTACCAGTTTTCTAAACAGGTCTTTGCCAGTGCTTGTACTCTTAACCCTATTTTCAGCAATATCAATCTTGCAGAAGCAAGCCTACAAGAGTTTAAACTCTGAGATTTCAGCTTATCATGTAGACTTATTCCAAATGAGTGCTGCAAGGCAGAAGGGCATCAGACTACAAATATGTTCTTTAGGAGAACTCTGGAAAGTTGTGAATTTTGCAGTTAGAACTAAATTGCAATCCCCAAATCCGGAATAACATGTGGTTATCGCGGTCACTTTCAAGCCACACTTATAACACTCTCAAGCCATGCCTACTCTGGTCGTCGGTGACACATATTTCCCAGCATGTGCTGGATCAAGCATAAGGTTATGATGGGTTGGGTTAGGTCAGGTCAGGTTAGATCTAACCTAACCCAACCCAACATAACTTTAGAGGTACCAGACCCAGCACATGTTGGGAAATATGTGTCACAGACGACCAGGACCAGATCACAAATGTGGTCAATGCACAAAAAATCCTTGGATTGGACGAGATCGCATCATCATAGGTAGGTATCAGTCTACTGGATCATTTGTTCTTCCAGGGCCCGTGCAGACCACTCTGGCTCAGCTGCGGTTATTTTATCAATAATTCTGTTCACTTGGAAGCAAAGGGACTGGATGTGATTGTCCCACGATGGCAGGATTTCACGTGATTCGTAATGAACCACAGAATCAATCTGGTCTATGTAACCATTCATCCGACCTTCACTGATCATCTGGGATGCAATCTTCTCCGCTTTAACTGGATCAATTTCCAACAGGGTTCCCAACTCTGAGAAACTAATGTTATTGTACAGTTTGCTGGACGAGAGCAGATTGTGCTCAATAACCGCCCTGTCCAATATGGTGGAACCGTCAGCGGTTATCGCCTTCTGGTGAGGCTGGAGAAGAGCCTCAAACTCCTCCAGGTCGTGACGTCGAATAATGCGATCCAGATACATCTTCTCCAGAATTTGGAATGCCGGCAGTTGTTGACATCGTTCGTCCTTGAACAACGTTGCCAGCATTCTGCTGCGCTGATGACCTGCAGATGCAAGAACCGTGCATATCAGAGCATTCTTCAATGTGGTGATCCTCTCATCTTCATTGATTATTGATCGATACGAGAGTTCGTTATATCTCTGCGCTGCTTCGATGAACTTCCTTCGATAGTCCAACACTCTCGCATAGCACACTTTGTAGTAAATCTGAAGCTGCTCATTCTTGGATTCACCCTGCAGCAGGGAGGCACGATTGATGTACGCCTCCGCTTGAACCGGGTCATCGTCCTCCAGATACAGCTTCGATATCTTCAAGTAAATCTCAAGCTTAAAGTCAACGGAGTACTGCTTCTGACCAGTTTCCAGTGGAATCCCGACAAGGACGGTTGCGGAATCCTTCCAGCACTGCTCCCTCTCATAGATATCAGCCAAATGCCTGCGCAACGTGGATATCTGTTCCTCGAAGGAAATGACCCTCGGTTGAACCTTCTCGAGCATGTAATGCGAGACGATTTTTGAGATATCATCTGGGAGCTTACTCAACTGAGAAGTAACTTCAGTCAAGATTTGTCTGGAGATGATAAGGCTCACATTCTCCGTGACGACTGCTTCAACGAAAAGTTTCAAGCCCTCAATGACATCTTCGCTGCTCGGCTGGTGAACAATCTCCTCGAGAATTGAGCCATACTTCTCAACTTGCTCCTTGTGCAGTCCTGTGGCATTGGATATATTTGCAAGTTTCTCCCGGATGGCTGACGTCATTTTCCTTGTTGGAAATGTTTCACATGAAATGGAATGGCAAGCAAATAACAGAGGTCTTGCACTCAGATCATGGGCTTGTGATTTATGCTAGATCTAGTAGAATGGTCTGTGAAAAAATGCATAAAACATGTATTAAAATTCAGGCAATCACAGATCAAAAACATTTATGAGCAAGCTAAAAATTCCCAAGAAGCAACGATCGCCATCTAACCAGGATGTGACTGGTCGTGATGCGGTGGTGTGCCAAGCAAGTTGCGGAGACACAGACAGGCTTGTAAAGTGCAATAAGGTACCTGTCTTATGCAATTAGGTGTCAACAAATTGTTCTCCGGGTGCCCAGCATTTTTGAAAAAACGTACTGCCTGATTTTCGGGAAAATTCCTGACCAGAGAAATGCAGGATGTTCCAGATAAACACCGATAAACAGTGTTTCACACCGGCTCGCAATCAAACTTGTTCAGAGACAAAATGTGATCTGACTCCCCATTGGCCTATTGCCGAGATATGGCCTCCCAAAATGGGCCCCAAACGGGAGCCCAGGGGGATGAACTCAATGTCATCATATGGCTTCCATTTTTTTTTGCATATGAATCCCCAAAATAAAGTAAAAACAAAACATTCAGTGACAAAAATCTGCTTCGACCCCCCATTTCCATGGTACAGGCCCTCAATGGGCGTCTACGGAATATATCTACCCTTGGGGTGTCATAGGTTGCCCCTCTGTGGCCGTAACCAATTTGTGATCATGCAGCCCCCATTTTTACACATCCACTGGATTGTTCAGCACTGGCTGAACACAAAACATTCAGGGGACAAAGTTGCTTCGATCAACGTCCATCCATGCGGAAAAAGAAGATGGGAAGTTTGTGATTTTGTATAGGCCTATATCTGGCGTAAAAGCAGTTTTGTATGCGAGTTATTGCACATATATGTATGTACAGCTAGTACCTTTGAAATTGAGCCCTATATGTACATGGAAAACCTTTTATGCAAGCACAGTCGAATGCATTCTCATGAAAATTTCTTCTGAGAACAAATATTTATCAAGTTTTACAGCCCTAAACGTGCCTCGACGGTTATCCAAGACAACTGTTCAGCAATTCTCGGAGAGTTTGGCTTTTTGGACAACTTGGCTGCCCGTAGGGGGCGCAATCCCTAGTATGGCTTTATTCTCACACTGCAAGGGGTTTTTAAAAAACAAGCGGAGAATAAATACCTCGTTCTGCAACCTCTTGTCCCGGAAAGATGCTGACATGAATGAGCTTCTCTCCGGCACGAGCAACGTGAGCGAAATGCAGCCGTGAAATTTCCATTCACGGTTTCCCATATAGCCAATATAGGGCTCAATTTCATAAGTATTACCTGTACTCGTACATAACTACCAAAAAGCTCGTTATTTCTCGCTTAGCTATGGATGAGTACCTACATGGTTTAATGGGGGACAATTTGGCTACATTTGTGGAATCTGGTTTTCATCTAACATGTCTTTATGCATGCTTATTTTTAAATTTTCTTTGATTTTTGGGTTTGGAACAGACCAGACCACTGCACAGAATATGCGAATACTTGATTGGAAACATTTAATGTCGACCAAACTGCCTGTCCTATTGTTTGGCACTTGGCTTTTCATAATTTACAACCTGTTATTTCGCTTTTCTGTGCCACATTGCTTTTGCCAATTATTTCAAGCAGGCCTATCAAGAAAAGTCTTTAAGGCCCACTGTGCCACATATTTTCGATGCTTAAAAAGATTGGCGTTACAACTTCATCCTTTGAATGCCAGCAATGTTGGCGGACGATCACAGGTCATCCCAAGATGTAGGAAACGTGTAAAGCAATCTATCCATTGAATGTTCTAATTGCAATCTTCATTATGAAGCAGTGCCTTGTAAAACTATGTATGTAAAAAGAGAAGAATAATACCAGAGGCTTTGGAGTGGAAAGTCACTCTCTGGGCAGTGGGAGAAAAATGAAAAAATTGTGTTTCATTTCAGAAGTAGAATAATTCTCATAAAACTACTCTCAGAACCCAGAAAAAACTCCATTTGAAAAGTTGATCATACAAGATCTTTCAAAAGTCTCTTGCCAACCCTTCTATAATAATTTCAATTCTGCAATCTTTTCTTGCATTGCCATGACCATATTTTTTCGATCCAGATCATGTTGCATGCTTTTTTGCAACGATTATCTACATGAATTAAAAGAAGCCCAACACCTAATCTCCTGTAATTTCTTCAAAACTGCAATGCAGTCATCTGTGATACTGAAGAGACACTTGAATGACTTTATATTTGTGGCACGTGGCTTGTGAAAAGTCAGTGTTTGAAAGCAAACATGATGAAAACCATAGCTCCGCTTGACCTCAAACTTTAAATTTTTTAATCATATATTTACCATATCATGTCCCTTGATAAAATAATTTGGCCAACCCCACTTCTATGGACTTTGACAGATTCTAATAGACCCACGTACACAGACCAAATTATTTCCAGCCGAGGACTGTAGCCCTCCACTCACAGTTACATCAACAAATTCAGAAACAAATCAGCAAAGGAAGATCAGAAAAAGCACTCAGGCCTACTGAACACCATATTTGGGCAGGAGCCCGCAGCAACTTTTGGGGTTTTGAAGCTGCACTCCAGCGGGATTCCAAGCGTTTGAGCTTCTAGTGGAAGGTCTATGGTTGTTGAACGTGTAAAGTAAATGTTGAACGTGGACACGTTCAACATTTACTTTTGCCAATTTTGACCACTTTAATGTGGTCCATTTTGGGGACTTTTGCGGCCAATTCTGGGGAATTGCAACACTGCGACAAGTGGGATGTGGAAAACACTTTTTTCTTTCTCTTCTGACAGCAATTCGTGAAAGTGAAAAGGGAGTAAAATTGTGGGTCATAAAAAGGGAAAGAGCACTGTTGTGAGGACTGCAAAGAAGCAGTGGAATCAGACGACGACGAATAGACTTTATCAGAACATCAAGATGCGAAAAGGGAGAGGGTAGGCCACCCACAGGCAATGATAATCAAAGTGATAAAGAAAGCCCCACTTCACTGCTCAAAATGTATCATGCATTTCATTTGAGGGACATGCAATGTATAGGCTACCCAAATTTATGTGAACAGTAGAGAGCAAATTAATGGCGCCAAACATGCATGCCGTTCTTAAGATTTTAGCGACATTTGTGAGAAATGTGATGGTTTCAGTTTCAAAAAAATGAAATTTTGTTTAGCGGAAATGAGCATCAAATCAATATGAAGGGAAACAAATAATAAATGTGTTGGTGGTTTCGGTGAAAATGAATAAAAAAACGACGCCATGTATGGTATCATTAATTCACTCGCTACTGAACATCGGTCTCAGGAAGGTTATGTACCTACACATATGACACAAACTGCTTGGTAGGGGTGCACGAATCCACCTCGAATCCAAAAAACCCGAATCCAAAATCTTTCGAGGTCAAACCCAAATCCCAAATTGATGAATCCGAATTTGGAAATAATTAAACGAATCCAAATTCGCATGCATGTTTTCAAAGGTCACTCCAATGTCATGGCAATGATGTGTTTAGACTATTATCAACTATTCTCAATATTTGAGGACCGTGGGTTTAAGAAGTTTGTACACACCCTTTAGCAACGATACACACCCTTTAGCAACGATACCAAATTTCTTCTCACACAACCTTCCCGCGACGAATTCTGTTGGAAATCAAGGGAGAGTTAGAAGCCTCAATTCGGAAAGACATCACAGACCCTGTTAATCAGGGAATTTCATCTGCTGCTGTAACTACAGATCTGTGCACGTCCTGTCACAATGATCCCTTCATTTCATTCACTGTGCAGATCTTACAAATGAATTTTGCCTGAAAAGTCGAGCCGTTGGATGCGATTCATTCCCGGGAGAATATACAGGAGCAAAAATCCGAGGCTATTTGACTTCCCAATCGGAGTCTTAGGGATTTCCGAAAAGCATAGGGGCCTACCCATTTTTCTAATCAGACATACCTACGGCCGTATGCACCAAAGCCACTCACCCTAAACCTAACCCTAAGCTTGAAAAAAGTCAATTCCACATTCGGATGCATCTTTCTCAACGATGGAAAAGGAATACTTTTGTGCACAGAAATCAAATTTTCCAACAGAATTCTATACACAAAATTTTTACGAACAGAATTCTGTTGGAAAATTTGATTTCTGTGCACAAAAGTATTCCTTTCCCATCTTTGAGAAAGATGTATCCGTATGTGGAATTGACTTTTTTCAAGCTTAGGGTTAGGTTTAGGGTTAGTGGCTTTGGTGCATACGGCCGATAATGCAAGCAAATTAAAAAATGCCAAATGTTTGACGACTTTAATTTCGTCTGGTGTAGGAAGTCAAAATGAAACCAAAAGATGTTAAATTAGAACAAACCTGGCCTCACTGGGGCGCTTATCAGTCATTTTCACCCAGCTAGAGTTGCATGAGGCTTCCGGGTGAGATGCTCCATGGTTTCGGCAGGCTGCTGCGGACTCCTTACTTTTATGCAGATATCCTTGTATTTGTATATTTTATGTCACTTGTTTCTAAATGCAAAGGATATCTGCATAAAAGTAAGGAGTCCGCAGCAGCCTGCCGAAACCATGGAGCGACTTGCCCGGAAGCCTCATGCAACTCTAGCTGGGTGAAAATGACTGATGAGCGCCCCAGTGAGGCCAGGTTTGTTCCAATTTAGCATCTTGTGGTTTTATCTTAACTTCCTACACCAGACGACATTGAAGTCGTCAAATATTTGTCATCACAATCCACCTCAAGGCAAAGACTGGCAAAATCGGTCTTAAAGTTGACGTTGGGGTTCCCAGCAGCGACTGTAAAGAATAGAAACTTAAAGTTTCATTCACGCACTGTTAGGTGTGGACCATCCAGGAAGTTTCAGCAGCTCTGAATGCTGAAATTTTGCTTTGAAAATGATTTGGTGGAAGCACAAGCACAGGAACCTGTTATCCCAGATCATTAGCTGATGCAGCAAGTTGACACTCGCCGGAACAGACTTATTAGACCTGCCTTGCCGAAAGGTTAACAACGTCGAGCGATTGAAAAGGACATGGACTCTCACAACTATCCCAATGTGAAGTTCATGGAAGAATTCCATTGTAATAATAATTCGTCAGCAAGCAGCTTCTGCGAAGTCTTCCGATTCTGCAAGTTTGCCACTTGCCGATGCTCTCGGATATAGCCTATGTGTCCTACTCTGTCATCTGTAATCCAATCCCAGTACTTTTTGGAAGTTGTAAAGGATAGGATATGATTCTGCCAGATTTGGAAAAATCTTTGGAGGAGCCACTACTATCGTAGGTTGATAGATGCCTAAAATACGTACTCGATCGATAGACGATTTCCAGCTATACAAAGATGCAGCCACATTCTTTCGCCACTTCGTTGGACCCCAGATACAAGACTACACTCGTTTCAGTCGAGGAGACCACAACCATCCTCAATAACATGGAGGAACATATTTAGCCAACAGTCAACAGATTCCAGCGATTCCGAATGACAAGCATGCATTTTAATTCTGCAACTCCAAGCTTGCCAAAACCAGTTTTATTCAAAAATCTATCGGCGAGGCCCAGTTCCCAGGTGATGCTGCCTTGATGAAACAGTAGGCAATGTGACCTATTGTTGAACCATCGACATCGCAGCAGCAAGCTCTCAAGATTTTTGCAGAAGCCCACCACAATATGAAGGAGGATGCTTGGAATGGTGGAGGGTAACTAAGTCCAGGTTCCAAAAGTTGTCGGAATTGGGCAAAATGTTCTTGGCATTGCCATCCACAGAGATCAGGAGTGAATCTCTCTTTTCAACAAGTGGCAACACGAGGCGAAGTAAATTCCTGCAGAAACAATGTCAATCCTCGTATTTCTTAACGAAACACTGTAATGCCGAGAAGTAAAGTCAATTTCAGCACGTGCACCACAAACGGACATATGGTGGCCGCCATCTCGCACCGATACTGCATAGCTTTGATCGAACCACTGACAGCATTTTACGACTGCAATCCAACCTATCATTCTACAAAACCTGCCTATCGGAACAACTCCTGCCCAAATTCCTGCACTGGCCCCTCAGCAGAAGCAGACGATCGCAAACAGCCATCCTACGTGCACTCAAACGTGACACATACCACCAACTTCATACCGAAGTTTTATAGCTTGGCAAGCACCCGCATCGATAACAAGAAATAATATACTCAATTTACCTATAATTCCAAAAATAAATTCTGACTTTGGGAGGAAATCCTTGAATTTTTGTCTAATTAAATTATGGCTAAGTATACCAGACTCAATGCGGAAAATTGAAAGTTTTGAGCGTTTTAAAAAGTCTTTTAAAAGCCATTTGATGAGTCTAGAGTCAGAGGACATTAAGGCACGATACAACATTTTCTGAGACAAGTTTTTCTTGTATCTTTTCAAAGTTTCTTGTGACTAAATGGTTTACTTTTCACCTAGCGTCAACCCAGCCAAATCAAACCAACTCTGTTGCCACATTGGCTGGGGTATTTGACGCAACAAATATCATTTGCTTTAGCTGCACCTGTATGGAAAATTATTTCATCACTGTTGGTCTGATATCGGTTTTTGCTTTTGTAAACATTTCTTTTTCTCGCTATTCGACATATTGTATTTCCTTGATAAAAATAAAACAGATATCGGCCAATGATGACGGCAAGTAAAATTGCCACAAAGTACATGGAAGCTTTAACTCTGAGGCCATTAAAAAAAAAAAAAACTTCATATCCAACGACAAAGCATCACCAAAACCATCAGAATCCTGACTCGATCAATACCCCCGGAAACCATGTCACGGTACCTTGCTTCCAGAATTCGACACAACAACCTGGCCAAACAATCAATAAGCTGGCCAATACAAAACAACAAAAACTCAACAATCTCCGCCCAACCCCGATCACCCAACCCCCACCGCCCCCGATCCCAGGCTATCTTAACTTCACAGACATACAATTCAGCGAAGAAGAACAACAGTTGCTGGCAAAAGGGCCCAATGCCGCACTGCCGCCACGCCGTCCAAATACCGCACGCATCATCGCGCAAATCGAACACGCCATAAGCAGAATATCCGAACCACACCAACGTGATTCAGCACGCCTGCAAGCACAACAAGCAGTCATCGCCTGGTCTAATAACCCGCTCCCCCCTTGCAAACACAACACCAGCACATACGCCAAGATCCAAGTCAAGATACAGAACCAAGCAGCCATCGTCCGCTCAGATAAAAGCGCACAACTAGTCGTCATCAGCCTTACGGACCTCCAAACGAAAATGGACCACCTCCTCCGCAGCACTGACTTCCAGCCAGTCCCACGCAATCCAGCGCAATGCCTAAACGACGCCCAAAAACAACTACAAACCTGCATCAAAAATCTACACATACTAAAATCCCAGGCAGCCAAATCTCTGAATCCGGCACCCTCCCTCCCCTCCATGAAACCAACCATCAAAACCCACAAACCCAACCTCCCAGTTCGGCCTATCATAGCGGCAACAAATGCCCCCTGGCACAACCTCGCCAAACTCATTTTGCAGCAAGTCAAAACATACCTCACCTTAGACCCAGGGATGGGTAAGTATAATACATAAGTATTATACGTGAGTTTTCTACGTATTATACGTCGTATTATACATACGTATAAAAGTGTTTTATACGTACGTATTATACGTGCACAAAAATTAACAGGTATGTGACACATAACTTGGGGTGGAATTTAACAAGGAATTCGATTCTGTAGTTATTTCACAACTCAGAGCAGTGTGGGAAGAATTAAACCTGAATAAGTTGTCGGAAATGATGACAATCGCAGGAAGGGATAATTACAGCTCAAATTGCATTTTTACATTTTTGGCTAAAATGATGGCTTTCTTTCAACAAATTAGGAGATGCAAATTTTCAGAATGTTTCATGGGAGATCATTGTGAATACCATACCCAACAGTGCTTCAACAAAACTTCCATTAATTCTGTGCTTCCATTAATTCTTCCAACAGTGCTTCCATTAATTCTTTTTCATTCCGGTTTGATATTTAGAACTTGATGCAATTTCGAATGGATAATGCTTCGGAACACAACAGTGCTGTGGCGCTGTCATTTCAAAAAGCAGCTGCATCCAGGTTCTTTCAATATCCTCCACATTTGCCAGACCTGTTCAAGAATTTAAAACGATCCAGGCCTACTTTTTAGTTTGCCACAGCATGGATGTGTGCCAACGCATTCTCATGCTAGAACATGCCATTTTTGGTCCTCAGTGTACAGCTGTATCCTCGAAGTTTTTTTTTTTTTTTTTTTTTTTTTTTTTCTGCTTTTCTCAAATTTGTTTATTTCATTTTTAATCATCCAGGAACAAAAATTTTCACAAATAATTTTGTATCAAAAATAGGCAATTTTAGCGAGGCAAAAAATAGGTTTCGGACTCCAAAGGGTTTCAAAAATTGCAGGGAAACAACAAAAACAAAGTGCATCAATTAATTTTGTTTATCAATCAAAGAGATGTGCAATGTTCGTGTTTTGTACCCTCCCCGCAATTTCAGAGCAACATTTATCCTCAAAACTAGTTAGGTTTTAAAAAAAAGTTAGGTGCATTGTTATGGCATTTGGCCAACTATGCCATGAGAGTGGGGACTGTCATGATATTAGGTACAATAATTCCATCTTATGGCATAAAAAATGGTTCGGGCATTTTCATTTTGAGAAAAGCCTCGATTTTCGAATTGGATTGCATTGAAACATGTGATCTGTCGACGAAAATAGAGAAAAATAATTGCCATCTTCTCCCGAATTTTACTCTGAACTGCAATTTCCCCGTATCCTTCGCTCTGCCGATGATACATACATACATCGATGAACCATAAGCTGTCCAAATAACGCCAGAAATCTACTTCCATCCCAT
>JASGXE010010134.1:0-14995 GCA_030068105.1 Sinentomon sp. SZTP_YWyxl
TTCCGGCCCAACTGCGAGGGTTTTTTGAGATTTGCGCGGTCAAAATCTGACGTTTACGAGTATGTACACTCTAGATCACGTACTGAAAAATTATCTTAAAATAAGACAGCAGATATCTGAAACACTGCTGTAATCTCTTATTTTTAAGAACCAACGAATTATTAAGATAAAAAAGCGTCTGAAAAATTTAAGACAGGTGAAAATGTTTAATCCTGTCTTAAAATTTTATCTTAATATGGATTTGGAATCTTAAATTAAGATCATTCATCCGAATTTAAGATTTTCAGACAGTTTTGCCTTGTTTGCACCGTCTGAATTTAAGACAGTTTGCGCTATCTTAATTTAAGGCAACTGCTGTGCTATCTTAATTTAAGACAGCGACGTGCCGTCTTAAATTATGGGAAGTGAGGGCGAAAATGTAAGAAAACAGGAAATTGGAAATGATATGAGGAAACATAACAGTTGTATTCAATGAAAAATCACATTCAAAAATTTACTGTTAAAAGCAAATTTCTCCTAATTTCCATCCTGGCCTTTGACCAGCACCAAAATTCCCCAACACTCAACGTTTTCTGTCTGAAATAATTTGTGATGTTAAATAGGCCATCCTTAATTTCAGATTTAGTGTTATAGCAAGGTGTGTAAAATAAGAAGTGAAAGAACTGCGCTTCATTTAACATGGAGTCAAATGGGAGCAGAAATGAGACCGAAATGTGTACTGCTGGATTGCGGCGTATCAAGGCGGAGTGCGCTACGAAAGACATGCGAGTGAATGGCGGACCGCGGTGCGATGCCCACAGAAAGTTAAATTTCTCCTGAACAAAGTGACGGTTTTTGATGCGGCTTGCTGTGGTGCAAAGCTGAAAAATGAGCGCTTCCACACATGTATAATGATTGCAACCTTTCGTCGGGTAAAACTCTAAACCATTTGAGTAACAAAAGTGCTCAAATTTCGGTGTTATAAAATTCCGGGTTCCTGCCAGGCATTTTCAAAGATTGTGCAAATTTTTTTCCGTTACAACATGGTTACGGTCAGCGGAAGAGTTGTAGAGGAAGCCTTCTAGTTTCCAAAAATACCAAAATCGTTGAATTTGAACACCATTTGGCAATTTTGTGGCCTGGGAGTCGCGGCCTCTTCCCCGCTAAAAAACGAATTTATGCATCGTTTCGTTTTTGAGCGGGGAAAGGCCGCGGTTCCCAGGCCATAAAATTGCCAAATGGTGTTCAAATTCAACGATTTTGGTATTTTTGGAAACTAGAAGACTTCCTCTACAACTCTTCCGCTGACCGTAACCATGTTGTAACGGAAAAATTTGCACAATCTTTGAAAATGCCTGGCAGGAACCCGGAATTTTATAACACCGAAATTTGAGCACTTTTGTTACTCAAATGGTTTAGAGTTTTACCCGACGAAAGGTTGCAATCATTATACATATGTGGAAGCGCTCATTTTTCAGCTTTGCACCACAGCAAGCCGCATCAAAAACCGTCGCTTTGTTCAGGAGAAATTTAACTTTCTGTGGGCATCGCACCGCGGTCCGCCATTCACTCGCATGTCTTTCGTAGCGCACTCCGCCTAGATACGCCGCAACACCGCAATGCACTTTTTGTGCCACGAAAATCCCGGAGTTCGCTCACTTGTTCTTTTACACACCTTGGTTATAGTCTTCATGTGTAATGATTGTTACTCTTGAATGTTTGATATAAGAGCTGTGCAATAATTGTTCCTGTTCATGTAACTGTGATGTCAATTGTATCTGTAAGTGAGTGCAAGAATTCAGTCTACTTCATGGTTGGCTGAACCTTTTTTCATTCTTGTCTGAAAAACCTGAGTCATTTCAGGAATATAACTTTCCGTCACAAAGTGCATCTGAATCCAGAATTTAAGATGCACTGTATCTTAAATTAAGATTAAAGACAGTTTGCTATCTGAATTCCTCTCTGAATTTCAGACAGTGAGATACCTTTCAATCTTAAAATGTGTCTGAAATTCAGTCCTGTCTGAAAGTAAGTCACGGAGAGGGATCTTAAATGTCCTCCAAATGTCTGAAATTAAGACATATCTTAAAGTAAGTCATGGGGGGGTATCTGAAAAGTGTCCCCCCTCTTAAATGCGAGAAAAGTGACTTACTTTAAGACATTTTGAATTAGAGTGTAGTAGGCTAATATCAATTCAGCATATGCAACAGACTTCATGAGCTCAGGAGTATTGGTGGGCACGTCAAAAACAGTGCCGCAAAAACGACTGCAAGACGCTTCCGAAGCAGAGTGTGGGAACATTTGACTCGGTTCTGGAAACAAAACCAGAAAAAAGAGAACACACCCACCACCACCTGCTCCATTCCTTTGCAAAGAGGAGTTTTAAAATTAGATCATTTTCCGTCAAAACATCATACATACATACATAGCAGAGAGCTCAACAGTGTGAAGAACTCATGCGCTTGTGAGAATCTGCTGGAATCGTTAGAGGAAAATGTCGGAATTTACAAAGCCTGCTTGAGCCCCGCCTGGTCCGACGCGAAATCTGGCACAAATTCGTTCGCGAATCTGTTCGTACACTCTAAACAAAACGTATTTTCAGAATTATTCTGACAAAGAGTCTCTTTTTGAGTACTGCACGGTATCGCGAAATCTCTCACAGATGTCCCTAAGTATTGACAGAAAGGTATCAAAGATTTTTTAAATTGAATTTTCGACAGCTATGGCGGTTTTCACCAGAAAGGTCATGACTTCAGGCTGAAAAAACACTTTAGAGTGTACGAGCGGACTCTCTCGCGAAATCTGGCCAGATTTCGGAGACCACCAACGCTTGGATTGTTTCCGAATGAAATGTCACTGTTGAACTGAAAAAAAAATCGGTCAATTTTGAGTTCGCAATTTCGGAGACGTTGTATTGGCACAATGGGTGGACACCAAGTACCAGGTTGACGACAAACCATCGGCTGTGAGGGGAGTGGGTCACTTTAGATTTGGTTTGTTTTACTTTAGAAAAGGAATGAGAACCCTCAGACCGCACCCACGAATTTAGCAACCCCGAACGGATGCGATTGAAAGGTTTTAGCGAAACTTTTCAATGCCTCCAATGCCCCACTCCTTGAAGGTTCCGCTGCCTTTCTCATGACGATTTTCTGCAAAATGCTCAAAGGGATATATAGGCACCACAAGATAGATTTGGTGCATTTAGACAATTTGGCGTTGATTGCCTCGCTCTTCAGAAATTATTGTTTAATCTTTTTATGCCAATTGTTTGCTGTGGGAAAGTTCTCCCGCTTCTCATCGTGATTCCAACCGAAACATGATTTCAATCAGAACACGATTCTAGTCGGAACATGGCTCCAACCGGAACATGATTCCGACCGGAACATGATTCCAAACGGAACATGATTCCAACCGGAACATGATTCCAACCGGTACATGATTCCAACCGGAACAGGAATGACACTGATTTGGACAATAACACTCACCGTCAATCAGCTGGCCGTGCAGTTTTGAGTTGTAGTTTTTATCCGACTGGTAGGTAGTGTTTTTGAAATAGTTGAATATTGGTTTTAGTGATCTCAGGCACTGGAGGATACTGTTAATGTAGCACTGAAATGAAGAGAAGAGTGAATAAGTGAGGACGAATTGTTGTATGAGCATGCTCTTCTCTTCTTCGCTAGCATGCTTCTCTCAAGAATTCTTGGCGGGGACATGGCAACGAGGCCATTTGCAAGAGATGAATTGGAAAGTTATTCCAACAGGATGTTCAGAATTTCAGAAGACGAGGCTGATTGGCCACCAAGGGATTGATGACATTTTTAGCAAAATTGGTGAATTTTATTTTTTGTACTCCGCGATTTGGTATTGCTTTCACGCCTTCGGAAAAATGCTGGTCCACGCACAAAAAAAAACAAATTTATGGTGGCGCATCGGTTGCACTTGGTGCCGCAGGGCACGGCGTCATGTGTCAATGAGAAGGTTCTCGGCTTCGATAACCTCACCATTGTCGACAGTGGAAAGAAAGTCCCATGCAGCCGTTGCTGACATTGCCAAAACAAATGTTTGAACAATGTTGCTTAATGTGTTGTGGCCGAAGTGAAAAAACGAATTGCCAAAAAAGTATCACCGATCTCAGAACCAAACACAAGAGCAAAAAACAAAATAGTTTTCGCACCAACCGTGTTGCCAAGGTTTCTCAGACCTCTTTTATCGTCTGAAGATTCTCCGATGTCTGTGGCTTTCTTCGACGCGCTCAAAAGGTTTTGCTGCAAGAACAGAAAAAATTCAAGCCGTATGTGAGTGGCGTTTCTCTTGAGAAAATACCAGTGAATACACGCACAAGAAGTTCCATGACAAGAAAACCAATTCGAATTTGAGGGTGCATGAAATCTTGCATTGAAGAGATTTGAGGAAAAAAACAGAGAGAAGAAGATGGCGAACAGAAACGTCACTCGCTTGCAACCACTATTGAGCTTGCGGAATTGACCGCCGCTGGCGCTGGGGCCGTGGTGAAGCAGCCGTGGTGAAGCAGCTTATATCGCTTCTTCTTCTGGATTTAAAACAATGACATTGTGTTCTCACTTTCGGTTTTCATTGATGTTTGGAAGACAAATATTCCAAGAACTGTTATGTTGAAATTGTCCGATTGCTTGTGTGTATGTGCGCGTTCACAATTCGGACATTGGTCTTGTGAAAAGGCATCACACTTAATTTGCAACTAAGAATCATCTGCCAATCCATTGTCAGTCAACCCTCAGCAAACAGTTCACAAACCG
Organism: Sinentomon sp. SZTP_YWyxl; assembly: GCA_030068105.1. Classification (NCBI taxonomy): domain Eukaryota; kingdom Metazoa; phylum Arthropoda; class Protura; order Sinentomata; family Sinentomidae; genus Sinentomon; species Sinentomon sp. SZTP_YWyxl. The sequence goes on from JASGXE010010134.1 coordinate 4,755, forward strand.
TAGAATAATGCCGAAATGGTCAGCATGTTGTTGTTTTGTGATAGAACGAGATAATTTCACTTGGAGAATCCTTTGCATGTTGTTAATCCACGCCAAGTGATCTCCTTCAGGCAATTAATGCAAGGAGAGCAATGTGCCCAGTTTTTTACGAGCATCATACTAAGTGTTCCTAATTACCATAATCCCAATTTTCAAAAAATTCTCACCCGTTGGGAGGTGCTCCGGAATTGCGCACGTAACACTTCTTCCAGGGGATAATATTCCCAAATACCATAATCCCAAAAGTTTTAAAGGAAAATTCGCAAGGTTTCTAACCGAGGCATCACATTAAAAATGGAAATTCAGCACTCAAGAAATCAATTATTGCTAGCTTAAAGGCCTACATTGTCATTTCTGTATCGCGTCAAAGCGGCAGGTGATTCTCCACCGTAGACTCGCTGTCTCCAGGTGGCAAGGCTTGGCTCTCTTGTTGTCGACAATTCTCTGGCAATTGACCTCGAAAGAGCTGAAACGACAGACGAAGGTGACATCCTTGTTTCTGAGCCTCTCTTTGTGACCACAATTTGACCCTCTTCATCGGATATGCTCTTGAAACGCACCCTAAACGAGTAAAAAGCATTGATGATAGATTGCTGCGTTGCTGAAACATTGTTGCATTGTTGAAACATTGTTGGATTTTCATTTTGCGTTGTTTCACTGTTGAAACACTATTACATTGTTGCATTGTTCATTGTTGCTGAACATGGCATTGTTGAAACATTGTTGCATTTTTGCAAATAAAAGCGTTTCATTTCATAGTTGAACAAAGGGTGCGGCATAAGAATGGCATGACTTACCCAAAACTCCTCATTCCACTTGAAGATATAAGCTAAGAATGCTCCCAAGTGTGCTCAGAGTGAATTCAGAATTCTTTCAGCAATGAAAACTCGGTCGAAAACTTCATTATCTGCATAGAAATTAAAAATTTTCTGTGCATTTAAATGGAAGAGTGTGAAGCATTCTCAGTATATATCTTCAAATGGAACAAGGTGTAATTCACGAGGTTATTACTTGTATCGCATAAGCTATGGAATCGAGGGCCAGTTTTGCTATCGGATTGTCCGCGACCCTTACCGTGGCTTGTGGTCTTTACCCTAAAACGGCCAAATTTTTTAAGAATTTAAATTCGACGTCGTCTCACCTTCTACTGAAGTCATTTCTGACGGGCGTTGCAGACCTGTCGAACGATATCTCTTTGCTCAGTCGATTTCCAGTTCTCGTCTGCAGGTACGATTTGGTTGATCGGTCTGAGCTGCTGACCACCTGGTAGTCATCAAGTTTGAACGTGCTCCCTGACCTGTTTCGGACATTTCCCGTCGGCGAGGTGGGGGTGGTTGTTGAGGTCGAGGTGCTGTTTGACCTGAAGGTCGACGAGGTGTTCGGATAAACTGACGAATATGTCGATGAAGGAGCTACACTGGATCGCCGACTGAAAAACACAGTTGTCAAAAATACATTCGTCGAATTATGATTCGGAAGTGCTTTCCGAAGATGATCACGACGCCACATCCCCCCATGGACTTTCGGTTGCACTAACTTTGGAATATACCTGACATATTCGCATCAGCAAAATTTGGTCAGGTTGCAGGAGAGCAGGATAGAATAGATCAGAGTTTAAAACGAATGTAGGTTGAGGATAGGCAAGTTCATAGGTTAATGTTTAAGTTAGTTGGAATTGAATAACAAGATCAAGGTGCAACGGAAATGTCAATGTCTCTGCATAACTCTATTTGCCTTTCCGTTCCTGTATGGGATGAGTGGGAAATGTGGATTCGGCTCTGAGTTGAATCTGGGCGCTCAGTGGTTAAGGACACGGCGGTATTAAGATTCAACCAGTTGTTCATATTCCCATCATCGCAGTGATATGGGATTTGGTTGGAATGTCAGTGGTAATGTTGCACTGGGTATGTTTACAAAATTACAATAAGTGCACCCACTGGTATCCCCTACGCCGATATTTAAACGAGATACGAATTTTTTGCCTTGCATATGCAAAATGTTTGAGCAATGCAAAACGCTGAGAGAGTTTCTGAAAAAGTCCCCAGGCGTTCTGTTTTCCCAGAGCAACTGGAGCGAAATTGTTGACAGAAAAAGCCGTGCAAGTATCGGCGAAATTGATATACCATGCATATGTTTTCCCATTGAATGCCAGAAGTGGTCAATGGCAGATCGAATGAGGATTTGAATTGTATACTGGGAGCAATATTTGTGACCAGGGGTAACTTGGATTTAGAATACGGGATTTTTGCCCATAAGAAAATGTTGAAATGCCGAATGTGAGCTTTCCTCCGCTTTGTTTTATTTCATTTGGCACTTCTGCCGCTGATGGAAATTAAAGCGTCAGATTGCAACAGAACTTTCTGGAGATGTCAGATTTTGACCTCGAGTTATATAAAAAGAGGGATACCTTACTTTCTCAAATATTTTCTGAATCACTTTAACGATTTTCTGCAGCTATGTTTCTTAATTTTGAACGGTCGCAATTTTTTACATGCATGAGTTTTTTATTCCGCCTCCGTTATATTACAATCGCATTGAGTGAGAAATCGCAAGACAAACGAAAATCTTCCCACGATTGAAAAGTTTTCAAGAGTTTGTTGAAATTCTGCCAATGATTGAGAGCTTCGTACAGAAATTGAAACACCAGAACTTTACCTTAAGTAATCGGAAGGGCTCTCCGATGACCATAGACCCGTTCGGTAGCTCTCAAGTTCTGCTTTGTAAGAGCCTGGAGCATATTTCGATGAATAGCTGGAATACTGGTCTGATGTAGTTGACACTGCGACCGGCATAACTGCTGCTTGAATTATAGGCGCTTACGTCATGGTGATCATCCGTGGACTTATTCGGTCCAAAAACAGGCCATCTGACCACAAGTTAGCCACACCTTCGGATTTCAAATTATGTAATTGTGAGTAAAAATGAATGGTTTTGTGAAATGCAGTAGTTACTGCACGAGTACAAACCCTACACTCACGACGCTGTCTGGAGGTTCGAACGCTCCACTATTCCAGTTCGACTATTCCACCGAACGCTATACCTTTCCCCGATCTCTGGAAAATTCGATTCCGGAGTGTTCCGTTGATCAATACCCGCGTTAAAACTCAGGATACTTCGACTCCAGAAAGTTCGATTCCGAAGGGCTCCGTCGATCTGCGATCGCGTGTCTGTGATCGGACTCCGGAAAGTTCGACTCTGGAAAGTCCGATTGCGCAGAGTTCCGTCGTTCCGTACTTGCGGTTTAACTCTGGAAAATTCGATTCCGGAAAGTTCTAATCCGGAGGTTTCCGTCGATCTTTACGTGCGGTCGAACTCCGCTAAGTTCAACTCCGGAAACCTTCATTCCGATAGGCTCCGTCGATCTATATCTGCACTTGAACTCCGAAACGTTCGATTCCGGTGGGTTCCGTTGATGTATATATCTGCGATCAAATTTCGGAAAGTTCGGCTCTGGAAAGTTCGATTCCGGAGAGTTCCTACCGATCCATACATGCTCTAGTCATTGAACTCAGAAATGTTCGACCCCTGAGTGTTCGATTCCGGAGGCTGCCGTTAATTCCAGATACGCTCTACGCCGGAAAGTTCGATGCAGGACGCTTCTTTAATAGCTTTGGCTTCTATATGGCAAGGTGACGCGAGCCGCCTGGAACACGAAACCATGGAATAGCAGCTTCCCGTTGCAAAATGCAACTCAACCGCATGTGGATGAAAACCAATCTGAATCCCAAACAAAAAATTGGGAAGGTTTTAACTTCGACATGGATTCAGAGTTTTAGTTGGGAAGAACGCAGCAACAGTGAGTTTGGTTGGGCAAAGCTGCAACAACTCTGAGTTTGGATTTCGGTAAAAGCTACACGAGTTTAAGTTGGGGGAGCTGCAATAGCAGTGACAAAAGTGACAAAAGTGACAAAAGAGATGATGCATGTTTGACAAAACAGATTCCATTGGCACGTGTCATTATTTAATTCTCAACATGATTGCTCAAAATGATTATCTAGAGATCCAATCTCTATGATAGAGATTCATTTTCTGCAATTAATTCATTCTATGTGATTCTATATGATGTTCAATGATTATCTCTGTGCTCTGATGCTCTTGATGATGTATCTCTGATGAATTTCTCTATGATGAAAATCCACATGCTCCATGATTGCTGGTAAATAGCCCGCAGTTGGCGTTTTTCTGGCGGTTTTTAATGTCTAAATAAAAATCTGGCTTTTCTTGCGAGTGGTGGCCTTGGGAATGTTTCTGACGGGAAATGAACAATCTATATGATATCATGAAAAACCAATTCGGTTTCAAAAATTGATTCCAAAATATTGAAAGGTGTTCAAACCAGATAATGTTTCGCAAAACCATTCTTATATGTTTCACAAATCCATCTTGGTTGGGAATTTTTTGACAATTTGGTCTTTCGTTAAACTCAGAAGGATGGTTTCATGAAAGACCAAAGGAGGCTTTCTGTGGGAGGCAAGCTTGAACCTTTTCGGATTTTCGCAGCCACTGTGAAGCTGAACATCTGCGAGTCAGATATATCGGTTTTAAGCCGCAGAACGGTGGGATTTAGTTTGGAAAACTTCAACAACGGTGAGTTTCAGTTGGGTAAAGCTGCAGCAACAACTGAGAGTTAGAATTGGTAACGCTGCAGCAACGGTGAATCTAAGTTTAGCAGAGCTGCAACAACTGTAAGAGTTTAGTGAAGCTACAGCACATAGTGGCAATAACTATGCGCGCAGAGCGGCAACAATGTCAATTTTGACTTGAGCGAAGCTGCAATGATTGGGAGTTATGAGTTGAGTATTAAGCTGCAACGTTATACCGCAGAAACTCTTGTGATATTTTCGAACGGGTCTCTGCAAGAAAAGGTGAATTTTGAGCGTCGTCCGTCACTGACTTCGCACTATCGACACAACTTTTATCACCGCTGTTTGATGGGCTGTAGGCAGGCAGGACCAAACATCGACACACGTATGTTTTACAAAATCACTACACATTTTGATATCGTGATTGCAAATATCATTTTTGGTGTGTGGGTATTTTGTGCAAAACGAGCACATTTCGCCCACATGAGTTTTGGTTCGAAACGACCGAAATCTGTCTCCACAAATATCCAATCTTGACGGGGTCGTCGCAAGAAACATGGCGTCGCATATCTGCAAATTCACCTCTCCCGTTTGGCGAAGACGAAAATAGTTCTTCTGGTTCTCTCTCTGAGATGAGAAAATACGAATTGGAAGAGGAAAAATAAGAGGAAGAAAAATAGTCATTTGCTTTCAAACATTTGCTCTTGCTGTTGGAACGAATAGCCAGCAGACCTGGCTATTCCAACAGAATCACACTCAAAGAGTTTCCCGGCTGCTGATGAGCCGGAGGGAGAACATTCCATTCTCCGTCAGCCAAACCCGGTTCAAACCAGGTTATTTTTGGCGCGAATCTCTTCGAAACCACGCTACATATAGGTGAACTATATGCCGAATTGTTTGTCTGATCTGCGAACGATGAGGCATACCATGAACCATTGGTGTACCTGGATCTCAGAGAGGTGGAGCTGAGAAGACTCCCCCATAGAAAACATGAACGACAGAAACGCCTCATTTTCACTCAAACTTCATATCATGTATAGACCGCGCGGAATTAACGTGCTTTCTTTAAACATTGTGACTGTTACAGATTTTGGCAAAAGCTCCATGCTGCAGAAATCGATGATCCTCTTTTGTAACTGAGGTCAAAATCTGACACCTCTATAGAGCGCTTTACTGAAATCTGGCGCTTTAATTTCTACCGTCTGAATAAGAATAAAATGAAAGAAAAAAGTTTCGGTGGCAGCAGTTAAATGAGAAGAACACACGCATGGGTTGATTAATTCCTCCGCCACTATACAGTAATTTCCCCTGTAATTGTCAAAATTGCACATTTTATTTCACACCTGAAAATGAAGCCACTACATTGGTGAATTGAGTACACTATAAATCGAAGGTTTCAGTTTGCAACACTTTTGGAGCACCTTTTTAACACAGGGTCAGGTGGAAGTGCACTTTTTGAAGCATGTTCGAAACACATCGTTGTGTGCTCTCAGAATGTATAATTCCTGTTAGCGATTTGGCACACTCCATGTCCTTCCGGGACGCGTAACGAATCTATACGAATCGGGACATGCCCCGATTTGGCGCTTGGACAAAAAAGCAAAATAAAGCAAACCAAATCTAACCAAACCAACATAACCTGCCCTAACCTCGCCTAACTAACCTATCCTAACCTTACCTGACCCATTTTCTATGTTCAGAGTGTTTTCTTGCCTTTTTTGTGGCTCGGGACGTTTACATGCGGTTAGATGGAAAAGTGCCCGATTCGTATAGATTAATTAAATACGCCGTCGGGACTCTGCTTTTGAAATTTTTAAATTTCGGGGTTCCATTGGCCGAGAAATTGTGGTTCCATCACCGAAATTTGACAAGCAAAAATTTGGCGCAAGAAGAGAACATTTGGAAAGTAGGGAAAATTTGCCGAGAAGGGAAAATCTGACAAGAAGGGATATTTTCCCGGGAAGGGGCTGTCGCATCCGCTCCCTGCATGCATCAATCAGTCCATTATTCTTGAAATGGAATAATTTGTCTCAAGGACTTTGCACTGTCACACTGGGCTATTCCGATCAATAAGGCGAAGGCTGCTGGCTGGGATTGCTTTAGGCAAAAAGTGAACACATTGAGATATCTCATGCGAAGGTCTACATTACGGTTTTCAAGAATTTCGATAATGTGTTCCTTCGCGCATGTTGTCGATAAACTTTTGGTGCATCATGCTTTTTTCGTGCACGAGACCACAGAAAGCCATTAGTGAGTTGTGTCGCAGTGATTACATTGCAAGAAATATCATTATGTCGAGGAATTAGTGTAATTTTTTCTGGAATTTCGCTGGCTGCTTAGACCAGTTCGAATTCGGTGAAGCCTAAATTAACATCACTATTCCATAGGTGCTCCTGCGGACCAATAATTGTGAAGTTTTTACAAGTAGAGGTGGGCACGTCTTCTTATTCAATGGAAGAAGTTTTGAACTCAATTGTTTTTCATGCAACAAAATTGCATTGTTACATTTTCATGTTGCTTTTTTAGTTTTGCCTCCCTTTCATTTCCTGTTGCCTCTCTGAATTTAGTATTGCCTCATTTCAGTGTTGACTCCCTATTATTCTTGCCACCTTTATTTGGGCAAGGGTCTATTAATTTAGTCTCACGCAGTTCGATTCTTGAAGGAACCTGATAAGAATTTTTGCCATTTTCGAGTAAAATTGAACCCCTACTTTATTAGCCTGTTCGCATGAGTTGCTTAATAACTTAGTTAATTAGTTTCAAAGTTATTTAGTTACCTAATTACTTAGTTACTTAGTTACTTATTACTTATTACTTAGTTCACTTAGTTCTTATTATTACTTCGTTACTAACTTAGTACTTAGTTATTTAGTACTTAGTTATCTCTATCGTTACTTAGTTTATGTTACTGTGTTACTCTATACTTAGTACTTAGTTAGTTACTTATTTATTAGTTACTTAGTTACTTAGTTTACAGTTTACTAGTTACTTAGTTACTGTCCTACGTTTACGGTACTACTTAGTTACTTAGTTACTTATTATATACTTACTTAGTTACTTAGTTACTTAGTTTACTTAGTTACTTAGTTCTTAGTTCTTAGTTACTTAGTTTACTTAGTTACTAGTTACTTTCTTAGTTACTTATTACTAGTTACTTAGTTACTTAGTTCTTAGTTACTTAGTTTACTTAGTTACTTAGTTACTTAGTTACTTAGTTACTTAGTTACAGGTTTACTTAGTTACTTAGTACTGTAGTTACTTAGTTACTTAGTTACTGTTACTAGTTACTTGTTTATGTAACTTAGTTACTTAGTACTAGTTACTTAGTTACTTAGTTACTTAGTTTACTTAGTTACTTAGTTACTTAGTTACTTAGTTACTTAGTTACTTAGTTACTTAGTTACTTAGTTACTTAGTTACTTAGTTACTGAGTGACTAAGTTACAAGATCATTCTTGATCTTGCTTAGCCCTGCTCGCAGGGTAGATTTAGGCCTGCCGAATTAGTTCCAAAAATTGCACACAAATATCAGAATTGCAATGGACAAATTGATAATAAACAAGAAATGATGTGAAAATGCGTAAAAGCTTGGCATCATAAAAATTGCAAAACGTTAACGTTATCTGCGAGGACAACCAAATCAGGAAAAAATTAATAAAAATATCAAAACTGCCAGCGTTGAGCTTTGCTGTGCTGCGAGATCACGTTGCTTGGGCTTTTCACTTCCACTCGGACCGCACACGAAAGCTGCCACGCTTCAGACACGCTTCTAGTCAATTCTTGCTGTGATAAACCTGGTTGTTTTTAATCTGTTTCATTGATTGTGCCGTCTTTTCATCTTCATCATCATTTTTATACCTGGATTATTTTCATCTCCTAAATGGAGGTAAGTTAAGTGCAATATTGGTGTGTGTAATAACCAGAATGTCAAGTGTTGAGTTGTAGTGAATTTCGTCCTTGAAGGGTGGGAAGATCTTGTCGAAAACCGAGTGAGATTATTTTGGAGAGCGAAGCTGAGGAAGTTTTATCAGTGAATTTTAACTTTTCAAGTTTTCGCAATTATTCTTTTGCAAGTTCAAAGAACAACTTTAATTTTTATTGTGGGTTTTTCTGAGAAGTGGGAAAAAATATTTTGAGAACGTAGTGTGAGAAGTTCCGGAAGAGAATGGTTGTTGAGAAGTTTAGTTTGGGAGAATTTCTGAGAAAACTGAAGAAAGTTCTGGGATAAGAATTGAAAAGTTGGGAACAGAAATTTGGGGAAGAGAGTTGAAGTGAGGGAATTAAAACATATGTAAAGTTCTTATAGGTGATCTCTTTTGCATCACGAACTTTTGGAAGATACACCTTTGAAAAATAAACTCGTTTGGGGGAAGGAGCTCAGTGGTTGTCTTAGACTCTGGTCTCCATTGTGTCTTTCCACTTTGCTTTCTTCCTAGCTCTGGATACTGGGCAGAAGCACAACAAAACCGCACTCCAAATGTTGAGAGGTCCAGGGTCATTTTTATGAGATCCTGTCTTCATTGTGATAGGCGTAGCTCCCTATAACAACAGAAGGGGCGAATTCAGGAAGAAAGAATCTTGATTTAAAGATAAGTACATATTTCATTTTAATCTGGGTGAGCACCTGGCTAAGGTCCAGACTTGCCTTCACTCCAGGAAGGAGATCTTCGGCAAACACCAACCCTCTCGTAATTTCCAAAGTGCACGTGTGCATGAACTCCAACTCAAGGAAAGCGATTTATCTTTTGCCTGGTCAAATCTGAAAAGGTGGAAGTTTTTAATAAGTGTGTGCAGATTTGATTTTAACCTTTTTTAATTTGTGGCTATTGTCAAATCACTGTTTTTGGGAAATCTCACGTTTTTATCCAGTGCCTTAAGTGATGTCTCTTCAGAGTCCGAGTGGAAATGTTTTCTCCAACCCCAAGAAATTGTAAATTAAACGAAAGAGTAGAAAATCCTTAGGGCAGTTTTTTCTTCTTCTTTCGAAAAGTTACAAAGTAACTTAGTTACTTTGTTACTTCGTCGCTTAGTTACTTAGTTACTTTGTTACTTTTACTTGGTTACTTGGTTACGCAGTTACTTGGTTACTTGGTTACTTGGTTACTTGGTTACTTGGTTACTTGGTTACTTGGTTACTTGGTTACTTGGTTACTTGGTTACTTGGTTACTTGGTTACTTGGTTACTTGGTTACTTGGTTACTTGGTTACTTGGTTACTTGGTTACTTGGTTACTTGGTTACTTGGTTACTTGGTTACTTGGTTACTTGGTTACTTAGTTACTTAGTTACGCAGTTACTTAGTTACTTAGTTACTTAGTTGAGTGTACGATTTTCTCCGTTTCATCTAAACTGCATGTTCTTGCGAAAACAGTGGACATGCGTAGAATTTGGCGATGGCAAGGGACGGAAATCTGCACGTTACCTTAGTTGAGTGTACGATTTTCTCCGTTTCATCTAAACTGCATGTTCTTGCGAAAACAGTGGACATGCGTAGAATTTGGCGATGGCAAGGGACGGAAATCTGCACGTTACCTGCAGCGTGGTGCCATGCCGTGCTGCCTCTTCTGAGCACAAATTCGTTCCCTTCATTTTATTTCCTACAATCCATGCCCCGTTTCCTT
>JASGXE010010135.1:0-14273 GCA_030068105.1 Sinentomon sp. SZTP_YWyxl
CCAACCACACACCACTCAATCTTCAACAATCAGATTCCACACTTCCAATCACAACCAAAGCAAAAGCACACATCATGGGCCCAGAAAGCTCTCCACGGCAGACATCACTTGACCTCAGCCAGTCACATGCCACATCGCAGCGTCGAACGCATGGCTGACTCGAGGTGATCTCTTCCCGGAGACCGAAGGGTTCATGATTGCTATTCAGGACCAGTTATTGACACACGCAATTACAGGAAGCACATCCGGAAGGAGGCCATAAGAGATGACTCCTGCCGCATGTGCCATTCATACCTGAAACCATTCAGCACATCACATCAGGTTGCAGGGTTCTGGCTGACACCGACTACAACACAGACATAATCAGGTTGCAAACATCATCCACCAAAGCTTGCAGTCAAAAACAAACTTGCCACACACACTGTCCCATACTACAACTACACCCCACCTGCTGTTCTGGAAAATGCCACTCACCGGCTGTACTGGGACAGAACCATCATCACAGACAAAACCATACACCACAATAGGCCAGACATCACGCTTGTCGACAAACAAGCCAAAACCACGTTCTTCATAGACATCACCATTCCAAACAATAACAATCTCACCACAGCACACACCACCAAAATCACAAAGTACACAGACCTCTGCATCGAAATCCAAAACCAGTGGAGGATGGACAAAGTGGTCACAATCCCACTTGTTGTGTCCTCCACCGGCCTCATCCCGAAAACACTTCACAATAGTCTCAATACACTAGGCCTCCACAAAAACACCTACATGGAACTCCAAAAAGCAGCTATCATAAACACATGCCATATCGTTAGGAAATTCCTTAACGACACCACCACAAAGCAGCAAACAACCTCTCACCAGGTACAGCCACCATCACATCAGGAAGGTGTCACCAACCAAACGAATCCTCTGCATGATCAGTCTCACCATTGGCAACTGCAGGCTGTAAAAATTGTCCCCAAGAATTGCTCGGAAAGTTTTTATCATAGAAGTGTGTTTTTGTTTTGTTCCTTTCTGCATTGTTTTGTTTATTTTTGTTCTGCTTCCTTTTCTTGTCTTGTGGAATGGTCAGAAAAAGTCATGATGCCGGTGCATAGAGGTCTGGGTCACAACTTAGTACAATGAGATGAAAATAGTCGCAGTGGAGCTAATCGTAGGTAGGTTGACTAGCTACCCCAGACCTTGACCCATAACATCATGAGGGTCAGGAGCGCATACATTTTGACATGCGCTCATTTGATTTTTGAAGTGCTCTTGAGGTCCTAGGTGAGAGACTTGGGATCAGATCCAATCCGGTGCCTTACGCGGGGTTGATAAAGTTGAGGTCTGGGAACGGGTCCGGGATCCATGCCCAGATCTAAGCCGGTAACCAGTCCGGAGTCGGCGGCCCACGATGGCGGCCCCCCACTGCGTGGTCAGTGCAACCCTGCTTTCACGCAGCTGGGAAGAGGGAGTGAGCGTACTGCTGGCGAACGCCGCTGGTGCTTCCGTGACTCCCTGCGCTTGTCAACTGTGCACTCTGCCGGACAGCGCTTCGCCGCGCGACTGACGCAAGGCGACCCATTCCCCCGTCGTAATGTGCCGGAAAGGGGAAGTAAGGCAAGAGCGTGGATGAGGATATGTGTGCAACAGCCCAGACCAAGTTGCCCAGGGTAACGGCTGGTAGTGGATCGTGCGTCACTCAACCCCCCCCCTCAGTCCCTGTCAACAGCATCAGGCTGCAAAACTCATGAGGATACTAATCCCATACATCTGTCCACAGAACGGAGAAAGCACGGCACTAACAGCCATGCAAAGCAGCCCACCCGGGGAAAAACCGGCACTAAAAGGCCACATCTACCCATGCGCCCATCTCCTCTGCTGTGTCCACCAATGGACCACTGGCTCTCCGAGTGCACTCACTCTGTCGTTCCCTCTAGGACTCGGCAGACAGGGCTGCTATGTCCTTCTGGGGGCGATAGACTGGATGCACAGGCATTTCCATTTCCACTGGGTAACCATGCAATCACTTTACGATTGCTTGCCACATCCAAGTTATCAATCACCATCTAGCCACGCTGGGTATCTTCTGTGTACCCCAGCACCCGACTCACCAACACCTCGGCTGTTTATCCCGGTAACAAACTCCCAAACTGGTGCGCACGATCCGCTGCAGCAACATGTCCTCGGTTAGGTAACCTATAAGAGATGCACCGGTCTTTACAAAGCTTCGTGACGAAGGACGTGTTTTGAGTTTGTCTGCGCAGTGCAAGATACCAGTCCGAAACAGTGCAATCCCCTCCAGCTGCGTGACGCCCCATTGCGCAGGATCGTTACTTGGCTTCGGCCCGTGCGGTCCTTAGTTCCGGGCTTGTCCCGAGCTTCACCATGAAAATAATAATAATAATAATAATAATAATAACCCACTATCACGGAGTCGGTGAGAGATTTTTATGATTTTGTTTTACTGAACGCACACACATATCAATTTCCTTGCATAACGTATTGTCGCAACATAATTGGGCGCGGGTCGGGGCCTTCTTGCATTCATGTTCGTGCAGATAATTATATTGATTATTGCCTTGAGAAAAATCCAGAGCCAGTCGCTTGCTTGCTGTCCCGCGAAGACGCTGATCAAGTTGCCGGTAAAACTGAGACGCAAGAAGTTCGCGATACGCAAGTTTGGCGCGATCTGATAGTAAACTTCGCAGGGGATAAACTTGAAGCGACAGACATTGGACCCATTGTTGTTTTGTGTAACTATCAATGTCTTGCGTTATAGTTATAAACGACCAATTGTGGTTTCCAACAATGGACACTCAAACCATGGATTTCATTTCTCGCATCAGTAATCGCAACAATGAACAGCGGCCGAGAATCGCCACCATTGGATTGGAAACTCAGCAATATTCTTGGAGGATAACAAGTTTTTCATTCTTCATAATTTTCATTACGTTTCAATTCAATATGGGAATTATTCAAGAACAACCTGTCAGCATTTTGTTCCGGCTTCGGTTTTAGATGCACTCATTTCCATGGATTTTTTTAGCGACCGGGCTGTTTCATGATGCGGTTTTATTCTTGTCTCAACGGCATTGCAGCTCTCGAAATCATAATTTATTTGTTTGCCTGCCTGATCATTTTCGCAACTTGGGACCACAACACGAAGAATAATTCCGTGGGCGTAAACAGGGAGTATTCGAGGGACGGTTGCTCCTGCTCCATTGCCTCGCCATTTGCTGCTGATTCAAATGTGCGACTATTGACCTTTATCTCGTCTATGATGCCATATGGCATCACGAAAACAATACCGAATCTCGTCTCTGCATTGTGTTAAAAAATGTCTTTTTTTTTTGGAATGACACCCCACTTTGACATCTTGTCGAAAACGCCACCAGATTGTATTGCTAAGTGTCAACTGTAACCCTGTCAAATTGACATGCGAACAGCAGGCTTATCTGGGGTGAATTTTGGGGTTTTTTGCTCGCCTGCTGCTCCGAAATGGTGGGTCCTGTCTATGATGCCATTTGGCATCATAAAGGATCGATATTTGGGCGGGAAAAAAGTGTCCTAGGCCAAATTTAGCCTGGGGGGTATGTCACTCCAAGCCCTGCCGGGCGGCTGGAGATATCGAAAAAATAGGCCGGATTACACCCTTTGGGTGGAATCCGGCCTATTTTTTCGATATCTCTATATTACACCCTTTGGGTGGAATCCGGCCTATTTTTTCGATATCTCCAGCCGGTTTCTCAAAAAATGGCACTTTAGCAATCCCTACCCGAGATACAGGGACCATGCCAAATGGCGGGAAAAGTTCAAAGTCAAAAACAGAGGGCATGCCGACGACGGAAACAATAATAATATCAATCCATAAATGTGCATTTATCTCAAAAACTTTTTTTCAATCCTTTGACGGCGCCGACAGACCGCATCTGATGACATTTTTCATCGGATTTCTGGGAAGTTGTTGGCGGAAGTGTGAAGATGGATCGTCGGCAATTCCCGGTTTGATTGACAGGTCGGCTTCTCTTTGACACGCCGACAAAGGAGACCGCCTCTCATCATTTTTTACGATTTCATTTGTACAACTCCGATTCTCAGAATGAAGACTTTGTACAGGTCTTTGCAATAAACGTGTCATCGGAAGTAAACATGCCTTCAAAGGAGTTGTCCCAAACACTTCAAAAATTGAATATGAGGCTGCAGAAGCAGACAGACTTGAAAAGTTGTGATGCCATATGGCATCATAGACGACATAAGGTTACAAAAACCGGAGACGACTTAAACGTTGATGCCCCATTTGTTGGGATGGCGAAAACGTCTTCAAGCCGGAGTCGGCGAGTGAGGAAGCCTATACCTGCAGAATTTTGCGGTATTGCGAATGGCATTGAACCATGTTGTGAACACAGTGAGACATGCGGCCAAATTGTTTTCCCGTCATTTCCATTTATTTTTCGGCTTTTGGGCTGATTGAAGATCCGTTCACTTTTTTCCTTTACCAAAAGAATTGCGAAGATATTCCCGGCAGTCCCCCCCTTTGCGTTCATCAGTCCCAGTCTTTTTCGCCAATGTTGGACACAACCGAGAAGATTCGTTCGGTGTGACAGGAAATGGCATTTGCCGGTGTTCCATGTGTCGCCTGTTGCGCCACATTGTGATAGCCTGCCTGACTTGAGTGCCTGACCGAATCGCCAGCATGTCTCGTTGGACCGCTTTATGCGGTGCTGCTAATTTGCCTGTCCCCAATCCCTTCCTCTCGCAGGCCTCATTTCCAACTTCACCGTTCGCCGTGTGTCAGCAGTTTTGACGGGATGAACAAACCATGTTTGACATTGCATCGAGGAAGATTTCGGGCTGCTGTCGCAGATAGAATCTGTTTTGCATTGAAATTCCATTTGCCTGCATTTTCCAATAACCGTTTGGCACATTGGATGTAAACGCGATGATTCTGGATGATCGGGCCATGCACGCCGAAAGAATGTGTTTTTGCATTGAGACCACACCTTCCTGCATTTTCCAGTTGCCGTGTTTGACACACTGGATGATGGATATTGGAACACGATGGCCACGATTGACATTCCTGCCATCTGTTCGCAATGCAGAGGCGTCCCGCATTTTCAAATTGCCACATCTCATTTTTCTGCACTGTTCCACTGAACGGTGTTGCGGATGACGCTATGTACAGGGTGGAGCGTTTTCGGTCATTACAGAGTTTTTGTGGCGGGCGCTAGTGTGCCGTCCGGATCGCCGAGGGTCATCGGAACGGAATGGAGACCTTCTCGGAATGGATTTCTTTGGATATGTTCAAGTCTTTCTGTGGATATCTGGATGATTCGATCTTCTGTCCCGCGAGTGGCGAGCGAATGTCATGGTCGGAATGTCATGGAGTCATGGTCGCATTTTGAAATTGGAATGGATTTCATCATTTTGATTTCGGAGTCGAGGAGCTGTGTCATGTCGCCGAGATGAAGGGGTTCGACGTCGACGTTTCTTATGGATGATGCCATGGCCGACATTTCTTTTGAATTTTTTGTTTTTTTTGTTTTAAGGGTTTTTTATGAAAATGCGGAGCATTTTTCTGGTGGGGAGGGATGATATCACGGAGTCGGTGAGAGATTTTTATGATTTTGTTTTACTGAACGCACACACATATCAATTTCCTTGTCTAACGTATTGTCGCAACATAATTGGGCGCGGGTAGGGGCCTTCTTGCATTCATGTTCGTGCAGAGAATTATATTGAATATTGCCTTGAGAAAAATCCAGAGCCAGTCGCTTGCTTGCTGTCCCGCGAAGACGCTGATCAAGTTGCCGGTAAAACTGAGACGCAAGAAGTTCGCGATACGCAAGTTTGGCGCGATCAGATAGTAAACTTCGCAGGGGCTAAACTTGAAGCGACAGACATTGGACCCATTGTTGTTTTGTGTAACTATCAATGTCTTGCGTTATAGTTTATAGACAGGAATAATGGATGTGGCGTCAGAAATTTTGGTTCTTGTGCAAAGCCCAGAATTAATAATGGGAATGCGCGGTCAAGGCACGATTCAAAAAACTAATTTCTTCCTCGCCTAGAACGAATAGAAATTTGAATTTGGAAGGTCGAGATACTGGAAGTTTCGAAGGTGAGAAGTCTGCGGAAAATTTGAAGTTTGAAAGATCGTTTCTATTTAGTTTAGGCGAGGAGGTTGAAGTGCTTGGCAAACAATTGGAGATAATTCTTGATTCGGCATCTTCTATTTCACTGATTGAT
This sequence comes from Sinentomon sp. SZTP_YWyxl, assembly GCA_030068105.1. Taxonomy (NCBI): domain Eukaryota; kingdom Metazoa; phylum Arthropoda; class Protura; order Sinentomata; family Sinentomidae; genus Sinentomon; species Sinentomon sp. SZTP_YWyxl. The sequence goes on from JASGXE010010135.1 coordinate 6,244, forward strand.
AAAAAGTACATCCATGGTTTAGAAGTACAGGCTGCGCCTCCTACAACCATAAACACAGTTGACAGTAAACAGCTAACCTTGGATGCTTGCGCAAACGTGCCTTTAGATTTTGGAGGTGGGCACGTACTTTATCATTCATGCTATGTGGTTGATGATTCAACTATACAAGTGCTTTTGGGGACCAAATTTTTCAAGTACATAAAGGAATGGGACATTCGGAACAGTGTCTTAAAATTCGAACCTCCGAAAGCGCATCTGAGAGTGCGAATACGAAAGAAGTATTTGTGCAATAAAAATGACAAAAACACTGCAATGATTGCATATTCGCTGACAAAAGATAAACGAAAATCAGTTAGCGAATTGGCGAATGCATCGTCAAGCAGCGCAACAGGCCTGTCCGCATCAAGCGATTCCAGTCCCGATGGATGCCTTTTTCAGACACCCCTTTCTCAGACACATGTGCCCAATGATGTTAAAATGATAATTGCTGCGTCAGTGTTGGTTGAACCCAATAAGCCGGTATATTGCCAATATCGGATTTCAAGTTTTGTTGCACCGAGCAATATGGTCAATTGTAACTGGGTTTTGAACTCATTTTACACGGGCCTTGATGTGATTTTTCCCGTAGGAGACGAAATGAGAAAACGGGGACAAATTTTAGCCCGTGTTTCGGGGGATGAACCCGTCGTCTTGCGCAAAGGTGTTGTGTTGGGTGAAATGAGAGCGGCAGAAAATTCTGCTGAAAAAGAAAAACCGCACCCAGCTCAACGCGATATTTCCCCTAGACGCGTTTGTCATGCAAACCCCCAAAGCATCAGGGCATATGAAATTGCGGAAGATGCAGGCAACGGGGATGCAAAGGAAATTTCCCAGAAGGAAGCAAGAGGGCTTCCACAAAGGAATCAGTGCAGGAGTTCCCGCAGACGTTCCAGGTATGCAACCCTCCCATGCACCAAAGCATATGCAGTTGCAGAGGATATTCGCAACGTGGATCTTGATAAAATAGAGCCGGTTTTCGATGATTTGTGTATGGGTCGTGCAGTGGACGAATCACCTCCCATTTCGTCGGGCATTTCGCACGAATCATACCATTCGGACAGTGACGGGGGTCAGTGTCGAACCATGACGGTCCAGGCCCAGGTTCATTAGGCTGAAGTGCCGGATGTGGTCACCAAGTCTCAGTGTTTACGCTTAAACGGAAATCAGAAAATGGACTTCGGACCTCACGTTCATATCGACGGCATATGTCCTAAGATACCTATGACGCAAGAACAAAAGAGACAATGTAGGGAACAGAGTTTCAAGGTTGAAGAAGCTCACATTGATTCAAGTGTTGAGGCAAAGGATAAGGAACAGCTGCAGAAGTTACTTACGAAATACAGTGATCTTTTCACCACATCCATTTAAAATTTGGGCACCACGAACGTCTTAGATGCGAAGGTTATGTTAAATGACAACTTTCCAGTTTTTAGTAGAGCATACAGGACAAGCCAACAGGATTTCGATAGAATGGAAAAGATTACCCATGGGATGTTGGATGCTGGACTCATTGAACGGATTGCCTACAGTTCGTATTGCTCCCCCACGATACTAGTTAAGGCCGAAGGAAAGGACGATCGTTTAGTTCACGATTTTAGGAAATTAAATCAAAAGGTTGTGCCCTTACCCTCAGTGATGCCTCAGATCCAAGAATGCATAAACAAATTACATGGGTGTAGTGTGTTTGTCAGCGTCGATCTCAGTAAGGCCTACTTTCAGGTCCCGATAAATGACGATCGATCCCGCAATTGCCTGGCGTTTTCCACGGAAAGCTCTATGTTTAGGTATAAAGTTTTACCAATGGGACTTCGTACGTCAGGACACATCTTTGGTGCTGCCATATCGGCCGCCTTGCAAGCTGTTCCTCGTCAATGTTATTCTCTGTACTGCGATGATCTTGTGCTAGGAGCACAGGGAGTCCCTGAACTTTTGCGCAATCTTGAGTTGGTCTTTCAGGCCTTGAGAAAGGGAAATTTTTCAATTGGTTTAAAGAAATGCAAATTTCTCACCCGACGCCTAGAATTTTTGGGGCACGTTATTGAGAACGGATTGGTCACAATATCGGACAAAAAGGTACAAGCAGTAAAGAGGCTGAAATCACCCACGAATATAAAGCAAGTTCGACAAGTTATGGGGCTGCTAAATTTTTTCAGGCGATTCATTCGTGGGTTCACGATTTTGAGCAGCCCTATTGTGGCACTCCTTAATCAGAACACACCATTTAAGTGGGGGGTGAAAGAAGAAGAAAGTTTTTTGGAACTGAAACGAAGACTCACGGAACCCCCTGTACTGGCCATCTTCCAACCTCATTTGAAAGGGAATACGTTCTTGTACACAGATGCCAGTGGTTACGGAATTGCCGCATGTTTAACACAGAAGATCGATGGCAGGGAACATGCCATTGCATTTTATTCAAGGAAGTTGACAAGCGCCGAAGCAAAAATGCACGTGACGTTTTTGGAAGTTTTAGCGTTTTATTCGGCGTTGCAAAGTTTCCGTTTTTACCTCGCTTCACACCCGTTCACATTAATAACGGACTCACAGGCCCTCAAGGATATACACACACAACCTAACCTTACGGCGAGACAAGTCCGGATGATTTCATATTTTGCTGAATTCGAATTTAAGGTGGTTCACAAACCTGGGAATTCTCGTTTTTTGTCTGTTGTTGACGGGTTGTCCCGTTTGGAACAGAAGGACACAAGTGATCAACCAGATAATAACACCATGCAACAACGTGAAAGTCGGCCAGTAATTCACAGGAAGACAGAAGTTGAAAAATCCCAACATGGCGTTTCAAATTCTTCAATCAGTGATATGGTTGCATCTGTAACAGAACGTTTCGAAGCGCTCCGCGACGGTTTAGCAAAGCATCCTCGGAATGAGTCTGCTGACCACGGTTTGCCTGCCGGCGCTCTTTGTGTGATGGATGAGAGCGCAGACGAATGCACAGACGGATATTGTGGATCGGAGGGAGATTCTGCGAGTCCGGACAAATGGAATGACATCTTTTCAGATTCGTATGAGGAAGACGGGGATGGGTTCATGTCACAGTCGCAGAGTGAATGGGATGACTCCGCATCAGAGATGGATGCTGATTGGAAGCACCCCGCCCAATTGCTTGAACCTGTTAGTGTGACGGAACGCATGTGGGAGGACTCGGGATCCGATGACGAAGGGGACGGTGCATTTGAGAGCTTCCTTGGGAACACATGTTGGAAGCGAAAATGCGCGAAAAAAGCCCCGGTCGATATTTCTGGATGTTGTCAGGCAAATCACTGTTCTCATGTGCTAACCAGAGCACAGGCCAAGGCGAAAGAAAACAAATCCGACGATCTCATGCCTGCAGTGCCACTCCATTTCCAGCGAAGTAATAAACCTGATTCAGGCGCAGTACCTTCCGACAAATTGGACAGAAATCTGCCCAAATTCTTGTTGGTTGACGAACGGAACAGGCCTCATCAGGGAGACGCAGAGCCTTCTGAGGGTGAGGATGAACTTGCTTATACTGATACAGATCCGCTCAAAGAATTTTACCCAACTCTACAGATTAGCAAGCAACAAGCAAAGGACGAAGAAATACAACAAATTTGCGATGAATTGGTCAACTCCCAGGATTTAACAAAGGGTGCAGCTAAATATTATGAGGTCATACATGGCATCTTACACAGGAAAACGGAAGGTAAATATGGCAGCAGAGTTTTCGTCCCAAAGGAAATGAGGCAACACATTTTGCAGAAATGCCATGGGGATATATTTTCAGGGCATTTTGGGCGCGACAAGACATATGAAAGACTGTCCAACAGGTATTATTGGCCATTGATGTACAGTGCGGTTGAAGATTATGTAAAACGCTGCGCAAAGTGTCAAAGGAGAAAACGGGTGGCTGGAAATAAAAAGCGAGGACAGATTTGCCCGTGGAAGTTTAGCCCTACCGTCCCCCCGTTCCATACGGTTTTTATCGATGTCTATGGGCCGCTTCGAGCCGGGAGTAATGGCCATAGATACGTTTTTGTTTTAGTTGATGGAATGACGAAGTTTTCTGTCCTCCGATCGGCCAAAAGGGCGACATCCATGTCCTTCTGCCACTTCTTGTTGCACAGCGTAGTGCTCCGTTTTGGAACGCCACGAATTTTGGCCAGTATCAGGGGAGCACGTTTGTCTCGGCCCTTTTTAAGGGATTTTTAGCGGCGATTGGATGCAAGCAGATGTTCACTCCGATTTACCACGCCCAATCTAACTCAACGGTGAATTGAATGAATAAACCCGAGTTCCACGATAATGAAATCACGATGAGTTTATTTACAGCCGGCTTGAATCAACTATAACTATAACGCAAGACATTGATAGTTACACAAAACAACAATGGGTCCAATGGCTGTCGCTTCAAGTTTAGCCCCTGCGAAGTTTACTATCTGATCGCGCCAAACTTGCGTATCGCGAACTTCTTGCGTCTCAGTTTTACCGGCAACTTGATCAGCGTCTTCGCGGGACAGCAAGCAAGCGACTGGCTCTGGATTTTTTCTCAAGGCAATATTCAATATAATTCTCTGCACGAAAATGAATGCAAGAAGGGCCCCGACCCGCCCCAATTATGTTGCGACAATACGTTAGACAAGGAAATTGATAGTTGTGCGTTCGTAAAAACAAAATCATAAAAATCTCTCACCGACTCCGTGATACCACCCGACCTGGTATCTGTCTTCGGACAGATTTTTCCACCTCCCCGAGGTGGGTGGGGGGCAACGTATGTTGGTGACTGATTTGACTTTGGCACCACCACGGTCACCAACGCCCTGAGGCAAATGGAGGTAGGGTAGACCAGTTGATCTCGCGGCCAAATAGCCTCTTGGATAGGTGAACGGGCAAGAGATTGGCTGTGTCTGCTGTCTCGGCGGCCAAGCAACCTCTTGGGACAGGTGAACGGGCAAAGGGACGCCTCCAGATTATTTCTCAGGGTCCTGATGACTCCGGCGGCCAATGAGTCCCTTGGATGGACGAACGGGCAAAGGAGGATGGGATACGGCTAAGAGAACCAGAACCCCGCGCTTGTCCCGACTTGTCGAAAGTACCCCGTGTGGCCGGCGGGGGCGCGAGGACCCAATAGACAGGCTCCCGTAAGTGGGTTGACGGCTCGCGACGGTGTATACTGTTCCTAAAACAAAAACAAAGAAAAAACGGACTGACCCTTTGGTATCGAACCCCGACAGGTGCCGTACTACGCCTGTGCCTGGATCCGACGGGGATGTGCAAACACCCCCCGAGGTTATTGACCCCCATTTGGAAACTGACCCCCATAACCCCGGTGAACCGGCGCCAGACCACCAGGCGCCCCCTGTAGACAGTGCTTCGGCAGCGGCTTCGGCCACTTCGCTTCCGACCACCAAAGCAGGAAAACCCAGGCAGCGCATGACATGGTCAACTGAAATAAACGAGATGGTCATGCTCTGCTTCTACTTTGCCACGCAGCTGGAGACGTCTAAAGGTCCTTACGTGCAAAAAATGTTCAATTTGTTTAGGAAGAGTTCCCTGATTTAAAATTGATGCGGCAAGGCTGAATTGTCAAAAGAACTCCATATAAGAATAAGCTTTTCTGAAACCCGCCTGCAAGACTGAGAGAGGAAGTTAGACAGGGATGGCGGGACATGAGAACAGGCAGAAGGAGAACACTTGCCAAGGTCGCAAACAAATGAGGCAATTGAAAGATTGAAATAGTGCCGGTAAGGCAAGTAACCAGAGGCTGGGAGGAAACGAACTGGGAACCACTCAAGAGAGCGAAGGAGAGAATAGGGACCCCCAGTTGACCCGGTGATTGAGAAATTAGGGTGTGAATTTAAGAAGGCATTAATGAATTTGAAGGCATGGACCCTACCCAAAGGCCAAGCATCCCCAGGCAGGGAACATCACGCAATTCGCACAGCTGGTTGACCACCTGAACCTGGTTATTCTGCCATCGCACATAAACATCAATAGCCCATTTCAGGACATCCATACTGCCATTTTCTGTGCTGCCGTTGCTGCAGCAAGGTGCAACGGTGCAAAAATTGGACAGACACACATATTCACCCGACGTCCCCCTGCCTGGGAACGTCGCCTGGAGTCCAAAATCTGCAATTAGGCGTGACCTAGGAGACTGTGCCAATACAAGTTGGGAAATGCAGGAAAGAAGGTACAGAGGCAAGCACAGCAAATTCTGAAAAACAATCACCATGCGAGAGATGAAGGCAATGAGGGAATTGTAGGTGTGATTGACACGCTAAAACAAAACTGAGTGCATATTCTAAGAGATTGGAAAGGTATAAAAAGAGTGCTAAGAGGAAGCAAGAGAACAAGACTTTTCAGAGGAGTGAGAGATTGTTTTATAGGAATTTATGCGACAAAAGTGCAACACCCCAAAACAATGGTCCCCCAGAACCCGGTGAATTAGGTAAGTACTGGTCGGAACTTGGTCAAACCCTGTTCGTCATAACCCTGGGGCAACCTGGATAATAGAAGAGGAGATCAGGGAATTAGAGCTTGAGGAGATGCCAGAGATAAATCTTACTGTTGAGGATGTGGTCGCAGTGATTAGGAGGACACACAAGGAAGGGCTGGGATAGATGGCGTGCAGAACTATGGTACAAGAAGTTCAGCAGCACGACGAAAACTTGACACGCCACCTCAATGAATTTTAGAGACCCGACCACGATGCCATCCTTCATGACGCAGGGAATCACTTACCTGAAACCAAAGGATGAGGACACCAAGAACCCCTCAAAATACAGGCCCATCACATGTCTACCCACTGTATACAAAATTCTGACGTCCTGCGTTACTGAAAAAATCTATGCCCACTGCGAGAGAAATAAGATCATGGCCGAGCAGCAGAAAGGATGTAGGCGGTACTCGCAGGGCTGTAAAGAGCAACTTGTGATTGATTCGGTGGTAATAGGTCAGGTCATCGTACACGTAGAAATATTCATACCTGCTATATAGATTACAAGAAAGCATTTGATTCTGTTCCCCACTCATGGCTCAACAAGTCCTCAACATGTACAAAATCAACCCGGGACTGTGCATTTCTGGGAACGTGATGGAAACTGGCGCACAACCTTAAATCAGATTAGGTGACACCAGCATAACCACCAACCCTCCAGATCAGACGCGGTATATTCCAGGGGGATTCACTTAGCCCCCTCTGGTTCTGCCTCGCACTGAACCCACTTTCAAACCAACTCAATAGCACAGGCCACGGCTACCACATCAGACACAATGCAACCACCAAACACACACTCTCACACCTTCTGTACATGGATGACATAAACTTATGGCATCCACTGAATCACACCTTCACCAGCTTCTCAAAATCACAGAAACATTTTCAGCAGACATCCACATGCAGTTTGGGCTGGACAAATGCAAAACCCAGCACATCATCAACGGTGTCAGGGAACTTGTGGGTTTCGAGCTCCAAAATGGGGACGTCATAGAACCCATGGAGGAGGGAGAAACCTACAAGTACCTTGGGATCCAACAGTCACTCTCATAGACCACAAACAGATCAGGACTGATATCACCAATGCATACCGAAACAGGCTCACCAACATTCTGAAATCCACCTAGGGCAGGAACACTGTCAAGGCCATCAACACATATGCAATACCAAAACTCACATACACTTTGGAATCATCAAATGGTCACAAACAGAGCTAAGCGCCTTCAGAGAATGACACGGACAACCATGACGAGCCATAGGAAACATCCCCCTGCATGTGTTGAGAGGATGAATTCCCCAGGAAGGAAGGTGGAGAGGAATTGTGGATAGTTAATTTGCAAATAAGCAGGTTAATTCTTTGAGAGGATATTTGGGAAAAAGCAAGAGAACCCGATTACACGGAGCGATCGCCTTGCAGATGCCAACCACACACCACTAATCTTCAACAATCAGATTCCCACTTCCAATCACAACCAAAGCAGAAAAGCACACATCAGGGCCCAGAAAGCTCTCCACG
>JASGXE010010136.1:0-26542 GCA_030068105.1 Sinentomon sp. SZTP_YWyxl
TTTAGGTGGTTTGTCAGAAAATTTCCGGCTTGCAAAAATGGTTTGGTTTGACAACATCAATCCATGCTCGAGAAGAACTTTCCTTGCCTGAACATAATGGAGCTCAGGTGTTGTGGGGAGATGAGATCATTTTGCAGTCAACGGGGCGCATCCTAATCCACTCCTAACTTTTGATTCTCTACAGTGTGGTTCGATTCCAACACTTCGCATGACCTCATTTGAACGAGCCGACGAGCAATCCTGTGTGGGTGTTATGTGCTGGGCACAGGGTGATTCTAAATGTGGGCAAATGGTGAAGCCCAACATGAGGAATGATTTCTTTTCCTGCTTGTTTTTTCGAAGGTGTCGCAAAGCTGATGCATGTGACCTTTGCTGGGTTATCTTTACTCGCTTTGGCCGCTTTCATGAGTTTTTGCCTCTGACAAAAATTGCTTATTTGGTCGAGGTTATGCGCTGCTCGAATGAAGAGAGTGTGGGAATGATTCTTCTGTTGGGTGAGAATTGCTGGAGTGCGGCCGAGGGAGACCAAATTGAGCATTCATTGGCTCGGTGAGAACGGCCGACCTCATTTCCACCTTTTTCAAGGGTCGCAGGTTCAAAAGTACAAAACTCTGATTACCAATGGTCACCGAAACCAAAACAAACGAAAACACCGCTTAGCAGCGGTCAGGCTTGACCGCAGTTCCCATTTAATAACGCACCATCCAATTTGGCCTTCTCCGGTTCACGCGTTCGTTGACGACCCTCTGCCAAAAAGTGCACCGCCGAACTCGACAAATCAGTTCAAATGAGTTCACGCAAAGTGCTGGTGTTGGTCCTTAGTGGACCAATGTGGTGGATTAAAGGGTGTCAAGTTTTTCTGAAATTCGAATTTGACAATTTCTGGGAATCAAAAGGGCCTTGTCCTGTTTTCGATTTTTGTTTGGTGTTTTCTGTAAGCCAACCCTTCCCTCCCCTGACAATGGGCTATGTCCGTGCAGAAATGGGTTATTTTTTTTCTTAGGGTTCAAAAATGGATTGTCCAGGGTTCCCACAATGCCGTTTTTGAACCCATTTTATACCGAGCACTGAAAAATTTGGTTATTTTTTCCCCCTCTCTTCAGGCATTAGTATATTAAGTTAATTTTTTAAAAATGACTTCCTAATGAATCGAATTTTTCACTTCCCAACCAGAAGCTTGAAAATTTTGGGACAAGGGGTTGTCCACATTGTGACCCAAGGACAAAAGTGGGGTTATTTGGAAAATAAAATTGAAAAAGCGATTTCCCCGTCTGAAGCCGCGTTTATTATGAGCGTAGAATAAAGCCGCAGATATGCAACTGACCGGCTGGCTCAGTCGTTAGCGCGCTGGATTGTTAATCTGGCGGCAGTGTTCGAATCCCCCCGGGTCAAAAAATTTGCAAAATCTGGAATGATCAATTTTTCCGTTTGAATTTTGCGCGTGATAAAAGATATTTTCAAGATGGAAAAAGCACCCATTTTTTGTTTATTTTTTGTCGTCTTTTGGGATTTGTTGATTTTGGAAGTAAGATTTTGCCCATGACAAAAGATTTTCAAACGAGATGGAAAAGGCACCCATTTTTTCTTTGTTTTCGTCTTTTAGGGGATTGGGTTATTTTGGAACTTCGATAAAAAAAAGTATCAGAAAATCCTCTGACAAGTTGCAGCTTTGAAAAATTGGCACAATCTTCGGTTCGCCTTGCTGCCGACAGGAAAATGCAAAAGTTGATGCATTTGTCCCAAAATGGCAGAAATCGGACGCAATGCGAATTCCCATCGCGCGTGTGCTTCATTCTGCATTCAAAACTAATCGCCAGAATTTTAACTGAATTTTAACTGAAATGACGTTATGAAAAATTCCATGAAACGGATTCACGAAGCGATTTTCTGCTGCTGCCGGCATGGCCGAATGGTCTCAAGCGCTCGTATTCCCCATTGCAACTCACCCTCAGGTGAAACTCATTAGTCAATTCAACAGAGAGATGCATATTTCGCAACAATGGAAAAGGATTCAGTGTTGTAAATAGAAATGAAATTTTCCCAACACAAATCTGTGCATTGAATTGGTTATTGGGTGGCACCTGAGGGTGAGTTGCAATGGGGAATACGGCCGAAGGTGTCGTACGCTGATGCATATAGATGAAGGGTTTGAATCCTGTCGGTTTTTTGAAAAATCTTTTGAAAAGTGCGCAGTGCTTTTTTTGACATCAGCAGGTTGACACCGCGCAGCAGGTTGATATCGCGCAGTGGGTTGACACCACGTAGTGCGTTTCCACGTCGAGACCTGGCAGAGGAAGGAGTTTTAGATGTCGTAAACGTTTTTTAATGTGGTATGCACCCGTTGAAATTCTGGCTTTGTTTGGAATCTGGAAATAAAATTTGGCACAAGGTTCGGAAAGTATTCACGTCACAAAACCGCGTTCGATGCGCAGAATGAGCCACTTTGATGCACAGAATTAGCCATACCAACTGCCCGGACGGCTCAGTCGGTAAGGCGGTTGGACTGTTAATCAGGCGACCGGAGTTCGAATCCCACCAGTGCCCAAGTTTTTCAAATCTCGAATGGTTAATTTTTTAGTTTGGATTTTGCTCGTGACAAAAAGATTGTTTATCAAGATGGAAAAACCACCCATTTTTTGTTTCTTTTTATTTGTTTTCGTCTTTTGGGATTGGGTTATTTTGGAACTTTGTTGATAAAAAAAATTACTGGCCACTTCCAGATAAGCAACAGCTTTGAGAATTTGGCACAATCTTCGGCTCGCATCGAAGACAATGGGAAACTGCAAAAGTTGGCGCATTTTGACCCAAATGATGCAATGGGATTTCCCATAGCGCGTGCTTCATTCTAAATTACAAAAAATTCGCCAGACTTTCGATGGAAATGACGCCATTATACGACGCCATTATAGTATTTCCTAAGGGATTTTCTGCGGCAGCCGACGTGGCCGAGTGATCGAAAGGCGTCGTGCTGCTTATATGGATGGCGGGTTTGAATCCCAGAGGTTTTTTTCGAATAATCTTTTGAAAAATTGAAAAATGCCGAAGTCCGGGTTGGGTCAGGTAAGGTAAGGTTAGATCAGATTATTTTTTGTTGTCAACGCGTTTTTTATGTGGTACGCACCGGTTGAAATTCTGGCGATTGGTTTGGAATGTGGAATTTTTCCGCTCGCCTCGCGCAGATTGCAAGGCGCGCCGTTCAATTTGATGATGCGCAGGATGAGCCACTTCCTTCCAACTGCCAGGACGCCGGTTTACAAACCCTGCCGCGACTTTAGATGGCAGGCCGGGGCCCCCAGCGAGCTTTGTTTCTTCCCAAGGGGACAGGGTTAGGTCAGGTTCAGATAGCTTTAAGTTTGAAAAAATCTCTTGGTTTGTTCTTGCGAGTGCAGGGCCCCAATCGAGCATGCTTACACAAGACGCTCTCTGCCATCTAAAGTCGCGGCAGGGTTAGTAAAAACGCCGCCCGGAAGGAAGAGTTGCTGTGGAGTTAGACTGTCAGTCTGCTGACCGGAGTTCGAATCCCAACGGTGCCCAAAAATTTCGACTGTCTGGAATGAATTTATCAGTTTGGATTTTGCCGTGATAAAAGATTTTTAAAAGCACTCATTTTTTTCTTTTTTTTTCATTGTTTATAAGTCTTGGGATTTGGTTATTTTTGGAACATTGATAAAAAAAATTATTGGCCACTTCCAGACAAGCTCAGCTTTGCGAATTTGCCACCAATTTCGGTTCTATCGAGGACAACAGGAAACTGTAAACGTTGGCGCATTTGACCTAAATTGCAGAAATAGGACACATTGGATTTCCCATCACGCGTGCTTCATTCCAATTCCAAACGAAATCGTCAGAATTTTGACTGAAATGATATTACGTGGACAAAAAAACACTTCCACGAATACGGACTCCTGAAGCGATTTTCGCTGCAGCGGGTGTGGCCCAGTGGTCTAAAGATGGCGCGATGCTGATGCAAGGATGGCGGGCTTGAATCCCAGCGTTTTTTTTGTGAAAATCTTTTAAAAAATGACCTATTTTGATGCCAGCTTGACACCGCGCAGTAGGTTGACACTACGCAATGGGTTGACACGGTAGAGTAGGTTGAACCATGTGGGAGGTAAACGCCAAGCAGTGCGTTGACATCACGAAGTCGGTTGACATCACGCACCATGGCCAACGGGAGGGGTTAGGTTAGGTTTCGTAAGATTAGATTATAATAGTTTTATACGTGCCGTAAAACGTGTCCGACGCGTTGTGCATCCTCCCTCGGCGAGGCACAGCAAATGAGGTTGGAAAGACAAACGAAAGTGGTCAGTCAGTTAGTCCTTCGGATGGCAGGTACTTTAAAAAGGACGTCCCATGCATGTGCAGCATCACATGTTTTTAAAATTTGTGAATTTTCAAGTTGGGTTTGGGCACACGTTTTTGGTTTTCAACAAGAAAAAGCAAGACCCATTTGTTTTTTGTTTCCGAACAAGAACGGATAGCATTGGAACGTTTATGGTCTTTTTTCTGGTAATTTTCAAATGTTAGAAGTGATAGGGTGTCAGTCAGTGAGATAGCTGACTTAGAGCCTGACACAAAGTAAATTGTTTTACATTTACATCCTGCTAAATTGGCGCCAGTTCCAGTTTTGGTATTGGGAAATACTGGGATATGAGATGTGAAATGTCCAAAAACCGCGTTCAATAAATATTGGGCCAAAAATGTGAAGAAATTACATTAATTATAAATTAATAATACTGATAAAAAAAATATTGCAAGTGAACCAAGCCATAAACATATGGATGAGAAATCATAAACCAGTGCCTGCACAAATGGCGAGCTGCAATCTCCAGACGGCCGGAGCCCGAAATGCAAGTGGCATGTCAAACAGAAAGGGGAATTGATGGCCCCGCAGCGACCATCAAAGCGGCCGAAGGCCGCTTGACGGGGCGCAGCCCCGAATTGGCCGCGTAGCGGCCATCAGAGCGGCCGCAGGCCGCTCGACGGGGCGCAGCCCCGAATGGGGGTTGGCGGCCGAAGGCCGCAGGGGGCGAAGCCCCCTAGTAAACCTCATGTTTATCGATACTATTTTGTGAAAACAACATTTGTGTAAACAAAATTTGGTCTTCCCCAGCCAAAAGTAAAATAGTTTTTTTTTTCTGTTTATCTCAGAAGCAGCTTTTGTGGACAAGTGCCCTTTTGAATCTCAGGGATTCAATTTCGTTTGTTGTCCCTTGTTTCCAAATGTTTATTTTTGAAGACAGTGTGTCAAATTTAAGTGCAGAAAGGTGAGTCTTCATTTTTACACGCAAGGAATCTTTCATGGCCATTCTCAACGAGCATTCTAAATTGATTAACTGCTCAAGTGTTTGCTAAACAGACAACATTATGGACTCATCTCGCAGAATCCTTGCCAGATTCCCAAATTTCCACAAGCATGGAGTGTTCCACATTGATCCATTTCGCTTTTCGAAGAAAACCGTGCCCGTAAGATAGGCCTGAAAATGTTGCTTTCGGAAGTTCATCGAGCCGTGGCAAAAACCTTCATGGATAATCAATAATTCAGAATGCGAACGAGACAAAATGCTCGCTCAGGATGGTCCCAAACGATTCCTTGTCAGGGAAAAGTTGTATCATGCGTGTAAATGAAATTTCAGCAACACATCACTGTCCAACAAATTAACCGAGCCTGAGTGGAAGTTGTGTGAATGACGAACAGAAGGAGGACAGCCAGTCAATATCCGTCCTTTATTCTTTACACAATTCGACTGCAAAGATGACTGAAGAATTTAATGACAAAAAAATGTGGCATCACTACAGATACAAGCATTCGAGAACATGTCATAGAGCTGTCGTTGAAATTCGAATTCAAAAGGCAAATCCAGGAGGCTCATTCTGCAGAAATGCAGAATCGGAAGGCAGGGAGTTCCAGTCACGAATGGTTCGCGGAAAAAACGAGTTGTGATGGACACTGGAAGATCATGTCGGATGGATGAAGCTTGCACCATTGTCTGTTCTTCTCAGAATGGGTTTTCAGCGAACAGCAAACTGCGGGAGCAAGACATCCATCAGAAAGAATTGACCTCAGGAGCTCCAAAAGATTATGCTCCTGGCGTTCTCGGAGGTTTGGAAAGCCCAGGTATTCCAGAATTCCAATGATGGCAGCACGGCGCTGAACTCTTTCAGCGTCATGTATTTCGCAAGCCAAATGGGGGTTCCAGAGAGCGCAATCAAGCTCGAGGACAAGGATGACTAATTTTTTAAAAGCCCCCCAACTTGACTTTTAATTGTGGCATTCTTTTAATTTGGGATCAAAAACCCAAGTGAACTGCCAGCTTCAGAGCAGTTTGAGGATGTATGAAGTTGCCAAGTTATATCTTCGAGTAAATGCATCCAAATGTCCTCTTGTTCATTGAAAAGAAACGCTGCCAACATCAGCAGGAGTGTCCAAATTCCGATTCCAATCCAAATTCCGGTTCCAAGTTTTTAGAAGGTGGCCGAAGCAATCAATTCAACTTATCATCTGATAACGAATTTGGGCATCTGGGTGTGAAATTGCGGATGACCGAACATGAAAATTGTTTCTGCATCTGTGGGATTGATGAGAATGATGTGGCAAACACGAAAGAACTGCTCTTCGTCTTGAAACTCTGACTTAAAATCATCAATGGATGGAGGCAACGATAGGATACGCCAAAAGTCCCGGGACAACCCCTCTTCAATCGAGGTCTGAGGCAAACAACTGTTCGACATCAGGAAGCTCATTTGCGCCCACTAAGAGCGTTTTCATTCGGCGCAAAAAGACAACAATGAGCCTGGTCTAAAAAGGAGTTCATTCGGCGCAAAAAAACAACAATGGGCTCGGACGAAAAAGGAGTTCATTCGGCGCAAAAAAAGACAACAATGGGCCCGGTCTAAAAAGTTCATTCGGCGCAAAAAGACAACAATGAGCCTGGTCTAAAAAGGAGTTCAGTCGGCGCAAAAAGATAACAATGAGCCTGGTCAAAAAAGTTAATTCGGCGCAAAAAGACAACAATGGGCCTGTCAAAAAAGGAGTTCATTGGGCGCAAAAAAACAACAATGGGCCCGGTATAAAAAAAAGAGTTCGTTCGACGCAAAAAGACAACAATGGGCCCTGTCTAAAAAGTTCATTCGGCGCAAAAACACAACAATGAGCCTGGTCTAAAAAGGAGTTCATTCGGCTCAAAAAGACAACAATGAGCCTGGTCTAAAAAGTTCATTCGGCGCAAAAAGACACCAATGAGCATGGTCGAAAAAGGAGTTCATTGGGCGCAAATAGACAACAATGAGCCTGGTCTGAAAAGGAGTTAATTCGGCGCAAAACGACAATGAGCCTGGTCAAAAAAGGAGTTCATTCGGCACAAAAAGACACCAATTGGCCCGGTATAAAAAGGAGTTCATTCGGCGCAAAAAGACAACAATGGGCCCGGTCGAAAAAGGAGTTCATTCGGCGCAAAAAGGCAACAATGGGCCTGGTCTAAAAAGCAGTTGTTTTCAACACGAGGCTTGTTCGTTGCCCTGCGTTCGTTAAACGACTCTCAACCGTCGCCTTCAAAATGTACGTCCGTTAAGACGACGACTGACCAATCCCCGGGTTGTTCGTCAATCGGTGATTGAGACCTTTGCAGTGTGGCAAACTAAACCTGCTCTTTGACCAGATTTGAGAACCGTTCGCTCGGGATATTTGCGCGCTTCTCAGCAACTGAGTAGGTTTTTTCTGGTCATGAGCCATGTTCAGGAGGAACAAGAAACAGGAGGTACAAGAGAGATTCCTGGCAGATTTTCTAAAAAATAGCCTGCTTGTGTTTTCTGTCAATAGTTGCAATTGTTTCTTTGCTGTTGAGGCAAGATTCGCCTTGGGACGATTTCGTTTCGAGGGTCAATAATTTGAAGAATTTTCTTGCTCTCCTGTAATCAACGCCAGATGCAGTCAGTTTTGTTGAAGGGAACACAAAATGGGGGCTTTCATTCGGTTCTATGGGTTACATCCCCCTCTCCCTCCCTCCCTCGCTCAACCTCCCTCACTCTCATTTTCTCACTGGGCCTGGAAAATATGCCCAATTCACGCAGATTGCATTTCATGATCGCCAGATTGCATTTCATGATCGCCAGAAATTTGATGATTGATCAAATTTCTCAAACTCGTGCCAAAGGGCACTCGTCCGGAGCGCCCACTTGCTGTCTCCATCATTTCTCGAGAAATTCAGCATTTCAAGGGGCTAAACACAGCTGCGTGATGTGTGCAGCACAGCCGATTGATTTCAAGGGCAGAATTTCCCAACGCAGACATTGGTGTGGAACAACTGTGTTCTGCGTGCAGCAAAGGCGATTGTTTTCAGGGGCAGAATTTCCCAACGCAGACTTGTGTTAAACTGTTCTGGTTGCAGCATTCCCGATTGATTTCAGGGGCAGAATTTCCCATCGCAGACATTGGTGTGGAACAACTGTGTTCTGCGTGCAGCAAAGGTGATTGTTTTCAGGGGCAGAATTTCCCAACGCAGACTGGTGTTAAACTGTTCTGGTTGCAGCATTCCCGATTGATTTCAGGGGCAGAATTTCCCATCGCAGACATTGGTGTGAAACAACTGTGTTCTGCGTGCAGCATAGCCGATTGTTTTCAGGGGCAGAATCCACCAAAGCAAAAAGTGGGGCTAAGCGCGGCTCCAGGTGTCCCACCCGTCCTGAAATGTCCTGCAATTTGAACTGAATGAAATTTCAATTGATCAAGCGACAGATGTTGCCAATAAGAAAAGCAGAGTTCTTTGGTAGAACGATTCTCGAAAAGAGAGTGCAATACAATGGTGTGGGTTTTCTTCGTTTGTCGACACCATGTCAAAACGACTCTTGAAAGCTCGGAATTTGAAAGCGTCAAGCGAATGACCGACAGGTGTCTGGTCGACGGCTTCAAAAGTGGGATGCTCTGTCCCTGTTAAGGTGATATCCAGCGTCTGGTGATTTTCGGCGTTTGACTCGCAACAGAATGATTAAACATCACAATTTTTAAAGATTCATAGTGCATGTGCAAAGTGTTTGATGAGTCTGTAAAGGCGTTTGATGAGTTTGTAAAGGCGTTTGATGAGTCTGTAAAGGCGTTTGATGAGGTTGTAAAGGCGTTTCATGAATTTGTAAAGGCGTTTGATGAGTTTGAAAAGGCGTTTGATGAGTTTGATTAGGCGTTTGATGAGCGTTGAAAAAAATGAGTTGGTCGTGAAATGAAGATGTCCAGAACATCTGTGCCACAAGATGTCCAGAACAACTGTTCAACGTTGGATTGGTCGTTGTGACAAAAGTATTGCAGTGGTTTGCGATGTTTTGGTCAACCGAGAGGCGACTTGCACAGACTGTCTGTTCGACAGCAGACAACACTGACATTTAGCAGCGCCAGCTCTTCAGAGAAAGAAGCCGTGATTGGCCTTGCGCAATAACAGCGCAAGTAAAACCGAAACAGCTCAAGAAATGGGCTCCGACAATGACGCCACTCCTCACCTTGCTGCGGTTTTTCTGCATTTTTATGACTATTTGTCTTTCAATCTTATTTTTTCATGGTTAAAACGATCCGAGTCAATAATACGAGCAGTTTGATGCGGTGAGCTTGCAATTCTGTGCGAAAAACAATGCCCCATTCACTGCGCGACCAATCCCTGTTTTCGACGCAAATTCGCACTTTCTTGCCAACAAAATGGCAAAAGCAGGGCCCAACTGAATTCGTGTTGGCCGGCGTTTGTGTCCCATTCAATCAGATGCCGCATTGCTCACTCAGACGGGCTACCTGGTTTCTTCAAATGCAGACCAACTCGGTTTTCGATTTTTTAAACTGATCACAAACTTGAGCG
The DNA here is from genome assembly GCA_030068105.1 of Sinentomon sp. SZTP_YWyxl. Taxonomy (NCBI): domain Eukaryota; kingdom Metazoa; phylum Arthropoda; class Protura; order Sinentomata; family Sinentomidae; genus Sinentomon; species Sinentomon sp. SZTP_YWyxl. The sequence goes on from JASGXE010010136.1 coordinate 9,834, forward strand.
ATTTTTCTTCGGCCTTGTTTGCCCGGCGGCAGGGCAGATGTCCCCGCATTTGATCACTCGGCTGACGTGAAAAACAGAGAAACATCTCTTAACTCGAAGCAGTGGGGTAATCCATTCGCGGATGAGTGTGCGTTCCAGTTACCTATTCGATCACATTCCATTTAGGATAAATGCTGCAGAGGAAGACCGGTTGGATCTGATTTTCAATCGTCCGCACTCGAACCGAAAAGCATTTCGATTATCGGCTCTGCACATGCTGGAGTGGGCACAAAAACGCGTTTCGATCCTCACGGTTTTTTCCATTGACATGAGGTCATGAGGTCGAACGGGAATGCGCAAGGACGCGGTGAATATTCGGTGATTAATATTGCGGAAATCTTGGCCTTTGCGGTGAATGAAAAAAAACATGCATGCATTTGATCTGCACCAGAGCGATGCAACGGGTACATTGCAGGAATGCGGCCGACATTTATTTATTTTCGCCACTGTCATCATTTTCCGGCAATGACACCGAACTCTGAGTTTATCCTCGACAATTGTTCTCTCTGCCTTTGATTCCTGGCATTCCTGCAAGTAATCTGGAAGTCGGCTTGGCAAAAATGATCAATAATAACATTTTACCTATGTTTGTCGACCCTTGAGGAACAACAAATTCAATTCAATATACCTACCAAGTGATGTTGCGCAAATTTTGGTATTTCTGGTGTCTGCATCATTTGTGAATTTCGTTTGGTTAAACATTTTTGGACGTATTTCACCACCATTTGCTGCGGATCTCCTGGGCAATGGCAGAAGAGCTTTGCCACCATGGGCTTTTTCCTTGCCGGACGACTTCCTCAGCGCAGGCCAGAGGATGATTGCCACATCGCAATCATTTTCGTTGGAAACACGGGAACATCACTGTCATGGCCTTGATGGATTGAGCTTGCGTGGAAAACAGCGTCACAAATCCTGATTGTGTGGATGAGCTTGAAAAATCAGGCTCTCGCAGGACAACCGGGCATTTTCTCTCGTTATTGCATGCCCCTGTTGTTGTCCACAGCTGTAGCTGCGATAGGCCCCTATAAAAGCTAACAAGCTCGTGTGGTATACGTATAGGCCATTTGCATGCACTTACCCTGCCTGCGCTTCTCAGGTTTCTCTGCGCGATACCAACAAACGATCAGGTTTCAAAGCTGCAAAATTATTGAACCGGCTGACGTGAAAAATTGGCAGAACACAAATTTAATTTTAAATTAAATGGCCATTAAAAACAGGGGAACACAGCTGCGAAAATTGCTGTGAATGTGCAGGTCCAAAATTCCATCATGCAAAGATCATTCCAACGCGAGATCAAGTGGCGGAATCATGAAGTCACCTTGTGTATACCTCATGAGTTTTTTCTGAGTGCGGGTTTCGGGAATTTATTTTCCTCTCAAACTGTAGCGTAATATATGCACCCTCGTTTTGCGCACCAAACGCAAGATTCGCCATCTTGTCCGACGAAAAGGAAAGCTTTCTTGATAAACAGTCAGTTTGACTTTTATTGAACTTGTTGATTTTAGAGCAATTTAGGCCGACGTTTCGTCCCGATGGCTTTTTTCAAAACCTACCGAAATCGCAGGTTGCACTGACGTCATTTTTGAGAAGACGCTCTCAAAGAAAATTTGATCAAAGGCACACTCGAAAGCGAATTTCGACAGCTGCATCGGTGGTGGTCTGGTGGTCAAGGCACTGAGCTGCAAATCCGACGCTTGGGGATCGATTCCAGCAGGTGACCGATTTTTTTGGATTTTTGTGGCTGGGGGACTTTCTGCGTTTTGCGGCTGGGGGACACCAGACGGAAACCGCAAGAGCAGGTCAAGGAAGGGGATGAAAGGTTAGGTCAGGTTGAATAAATTACTTTAAAAATTTTCGTTAGTTGTGGTTAAATGAGGTTTTTGTTGTCGGAATGACGTCAGTAGTGCAGCTAGCGATTTCGGTAGGTTTCGAAAATACGCGCCCCGAGGACCACATTTCACCAATTCGACTGAAAAATGGTGTTCTTTTTTAGTTCACTGTTACTTTGTTCAGCTTTTTCGAAGCGATCAATTTTTCGCCTTCACGTGATTCGATCATTTTGCGTGCAGCAGATCTTTTCCAAAATTCGCAGGTCCATCTCGCTGCGGGTTACTTTTCGAGTTTTATAACTGCAGCTGAATTTTGCCACACTTTCAAAAAAAAAAAAACGTTTTGCAGCATGAAGTGCTTGCTTGCTGCCAGACAGTTATTTGTCCTCTTTTGCGCATTTGTAACGAATTGTAATTTACGTCTTGCTCGTTCTTAACGGACATTTTTCACCAAAAATTGTCCCGTTAATTCAAACGCAATTACCAGCTCATCTTTTGGACATTTTTGCTCGGGTAATTTGACCGTCGTGTGCGAAACAGCTGGTTGCGTGCTTTCTTGCGCTCGTACCGCTTCTGAGACAGACAGTTTTCTTAATTCTGGGGAGTGTGTTCGGTGTAAACTGGCATGCCACAAACAAGACGGTGCAACTCTTCCTCACGTGTCGGGATGGAGGCTTGGCTCTGTTCCAAACCCAAGCGAGATCTTTTCACGCAGACCCAACGAAATTCGACAGTTTTGATGAACAATTTGGCGAAAAATAGAGGTTTCCCTCAGCGCAGGGATGGCCTTTTTGCGAAAACACTGTTCAAAAACCATCCAGAATGAGATTGTTGATTCTTCTGCGGTGCATGATTGACAAGCCGCAGCAGGGAATCGGGCCATCGGACCGATCTTAATCTATTTTTAATTCTGTGGAATGGCCCTGCATTTTTTGTGTTAAATTCAGCCAAAGAGCAGGATTTTTCAGTAGAAGTGCCAATTTTTACGTTTCTTGCATGAAGGACTGCTGAGAAAAAGCTATCGAAAGTTCGAAAAATGTCAGAAAAGTGAAAGCGGTAAAAATGTGCCTTGAATTTTGCAGATTTTTCTAAGTTTATGAAAAATACGCTGTAGCGCAAAAAACGTGTCGCCGAGAATCACGATAGCTCCTCAACCAATAAAGTCACAGAAATGAAAATTATATCCTTGGAATCGGCACAAAACGGACCATTTGATGACATCGAAAAGCATAAAGTTCAAAGACCATGACGTATTTTTTCTGACCCCTGCCCCTCTGCCTTTAATAATACATGTCCTTCTACACTGTTGTGAAACGAATTTAAAGTTGATGATAAATGGTGTGAAGGTAGCATGCCACTCTGCTCATATGGTAAACAATAGATTTTCATGCTTTTTACAATATGAAGCTCCAAGTTCAATATAAGTTGCAAATATCTCTGGAGGGAAGGTGGGCCCAATGTGAAATTAGTTGTTGCACAAATGAAGTAGGGAAAGATGTGCCAACTTTTCACACAATGACTTCTTCAAGAGGTGAAGGACGTCTTCACCTCTCCCACACTCCCTCCCTGCCAGATACTCTGAATTCGTGAAAATGAGAGTGCTCAGGTCAGGGTGGTCTTGTCTGTTGTGTTTACAATACGGGGGAGATACACCCCACTCCATGCAAGTGCCGTGCCTCAAGTACAATATGCACCTAAATTTGTTGAAGGGAACACAAAATGGGGGCTTTCATTCGGTTCTATGGGTTACATCCCCCTCTCCCTCCCTCCCTCGCTCAACCTCCCTCACTCTCATTTTCTCACTGGGCCTGGAAAATATGCCCAATTCACGCAGATTGCATTTCATGATCGCCAGATTGCATTTCATGATCGCCAGAAATTTGATGATTGATCAAATTTCTCAAACTCGTGCCAAAGGGCACTCGTCCGGAGCGCCCACTTGCTGTCTCCATCATTTCTCGAGAAATTCAGCATTTCAAGGGGCTAAACACAGCTGCGTGATGTGTGCAGCACAGCCGATTGATTTCAAGGGCAGAATTTCCCAACGCAGACATTGGTGTGGAACAACTGTGTTCTGCGTGCAGCAAAGGCGATTGTTTTCAGGGGCAGAATTTCCCAACGCAGACTTGTGTTAAACTGTTCTGGTTGCAGCATTCCCGATTGATTTCAGGGGCAGAATTTCCCATCGCAGACATTGGTGTGGAACAACTGTGTTCTGCGTGCAGCAAAGGTGATTGTTTTCAGGGGCAGAATTTCCCAACGCAGACTGGTGTTAAACTGTTCTGGTTTGCAGCATTCCCGATTGATTTCAGGGGCAGAATTTCCCATCGCAGACATTGGTGTGAAACAACTGTGTTCTGCGTGCAGCATAGCCGAATTGTTTTCAGGGGCAGAATCCACCAAAGCAAAAAGTGGGGCTAAGCGCGGCTCCAGGTGTCCCACCCGTCCTGAAATGTCCTGCAATTTGAACTGAATGAAATTTCAATTGATCAAGCGACAGATGTTGCCAATAAGAAAAGCAGAGTTCTTTGGTAGAACGATTCTCGAAAAGAGAGTGCAATACAATGGTGTGGGTTTTCTTCGTTTGTCGACACCATGTCAAAACGACTCTTGAAAGCTCGGAATTTGAAAGCGTCAAGCGAATGACCGACAGGTGTCTGGTCGACGGCTTCAAAAGTGGGATGCTCTGTCCCTGTTAAGGTGATTCCAGCGTCTGGTGATTTTCGGCGTTTGACTCGCAACAGAATGATTAAACATCACAATTTTTAAAGATTCATAGTGCATGTGCAAAGTGTTTGATGAGTCTGTAAAGGCGTTTGATGAGTTTGTAAAGGCGTTTGATGAGTCTGTAAAGGCGTTTGATGAGGTTGAAAAGGCGTTTCATGAATTTGAAAGGCGTTTGATGAGTTTGAAAACCGTTTGATGAGTTTGTTTAGGCGTTTGATGAGCGTTGAAAAAAAATAGTCGGAGTTGGTCGTGAAATGAAGATGTCCAGAACATCGGTGCCACAAGATGTCCAGAACACACTGTTCAACGTTGGATTGGTCGTTGTGACAAAAGTATTGCAGTGGTTTGCGATGTTTTGGTCAACCGACAGGCGACTTGCACAGACTGTCTGTTCGACAGCAGACAACACTGACATTTAGCAGCGCCAGCTCTCCAGAGAGAGAATCCGTGATTGGCCTTGCGCAATATCAGCGCAAGTGAAACAGAAACAGCTCAAGAAATGGGCTCCGACAATGACGCCACTCCTCACCTTGCTGCGGTTTTTCTGCATTTTTATGACTATTTGTCTTTCAATCTTATTTTTTCATGGTTAAAACGATCCGAGTCAATAATACGAGCAGTTTGATGCGGTGAGCTTGCAATTCTGTGCGAAAAACAATGCCCCATTCACTGCGCGACCAATCCCTGTTTTCGACGCAAATTCGCACTTTCTTGCCAACAAAATGGCAAAAGCAGGGCCCAACTGAATTCGTGTTGGCCGGCGTTTGTGTCCCATTCAATCAGATGCCGCATTGCTCACTCAGACGGAGCTACCTGGTTTCTTCAAATGCAGACCAACTCGCGTTTCGATTTTTTAAACTGATCACAAACTTGAGCGATTTTTCTTCGGCCTTGTTTGCCCGGCGGCAGGGCAGATGTCCCCGCATTTGATCACTCGGCTGACGTGAAAAACAGAGAAACATCTCTTAACTCGAAGCAGTGGGGTAATCCATTCGCGGATGAGTGTGCGTTCCAGTTACCTATTCGATCACATTCCATTTAGGATAAATGCTGCAGAGGAAGACCGGTTGGATCTGATTTTCAATCGTCCGCACTCGAACCGAAAAGCATTTCGATTATCGGCTCTGCACATGCTGGAGTGGGCACAAAAACGCGTTTCGATCCTCACGGTTTTTTCCATTGACATGAGGTCATGAGGTCGAACGGGAATGCGCAAGGACGCGGTGAATATTCGGTGATTAATATTGCGGAAATCTTGGCCTTTGCGGTGAATGAAAAAAAACATGCATGCATTTGATCTGCACCAGAGCGATGAAACGGGTACATTGCAGGAATGCGGCCGACATTTATTTATTTTCGCCACTGTCATCATTTTCCGGCAATGACACCGAACTCTGAGTTTATCCTCGACAATTGTTCTCTCTGCCTTTGATTCCTGGCATTCCTGCAAGTAATCTGGAAGTCGGCTTGGCAAAAATGATCAATAATAACATTTTACCTATGTTTGTCGACCCTTGAGGAACAACAAATTCAATTCAATATACCTACCAAGTGATGTTGCGCAAATTTTGGTATTTCTGGTGTCTGCATCATTTGTGAATTTCGTTTGGTTAAACATTTTTGGACGTATTTCACCACCATTTGCTGCGGATCTCCTGGGCAATGGCAGAAGAGCTTTGCCACCATGGGCTTTTTCCTTGCCGGACGACTTCCTCAGCGCAGGCCAGAGGATGATTGCCACATCGCAATCATTTTCGTTGGAAACACGGGAACATCACTGTCATGGCCTTGATGGATTGAGCTTGCGTGGAAAACAGCGTCACAAATCCTGATTGTGTGTGATGAGCTTGAAAAATCAGGCTCTCGCAGGACAACCGGGCATTTTCTCTCGTTATTGCATGCCACCTGTTGTTGTCCACAGCTGTAGCTGCGATAGGCCCCTATACAAAGCTAACAAGCTCGTGTGGTATACGTATAGGCCATTTGCATGCACTTACCCTGCCTGCTGCTTCTCAGGTTTCTCTGCGCGATACCAACAAACGATCAGGTTTCAAAGCTGCAAAATTATTGAACCGGCTGACGTGAAAAATTGGCAGAACACAAATTTAATTTTAAATTAAATGGCCATTAAAAACAGGGGAACACAGCTGCGAAAATTGCTGTGAATGTGCAGGTCCAAAATTCCATCATGCAAAGATCATTCCAACGCGAGATCAAGTGGCGGAATCATGAAGTCACCTTGTGTATACCTCATGAGTTTTTCTGAGTGCGGGTTTCGGGGGAATTTATTTTCCTCTCAAACTGTAGCGTAATATATGCACCCTCGTTTTGCGCACCAAACGCAAGATTCGCCATCTTGTCCGACGAAAAGGAAAGCTTTCTTGATAAACAGTCAGTTTGACTTTTATTGAACTTGTTGATTTTAGAGCAATTTAGGCCGACGTTTCGTCCCGATGGCTTTTTTCAAAACCTACCGAAATCGCAGGTTACACTGACGTCATTTTTGAGAAGACGCTCTCAAAGAAAATTTGATCAAAGGCACACTCGAAAGCGAATTTCGACAGCTGCATCGGTGGTGGTCTGGTGGTCAAGGCACTGAGCTGCAAATCCGACGCTTGGGGATCGATTCCAGCAGGTGACCGATTTTTTTGGATTTTTGTGGCTGGGGGACTTTCTGCGTTTTGCGGCTGGGGGACACCAGACGGAAACCGCAAGAGCAGGTCAAGGAAGGGGATGAAAGGTTAGGTCAGGTTAAATAAATACGTGTAACTTTAAACATTTTCGTTAGTAGTGGTTAAATGAGGTTTTTTGTTGTTGGAATGACGTCAGTAGTGCAACTAGCGATTTCGGTAGGTTTCGAAAATACGCGCCGCGAGGACCGCATTTCACCAATTCGACTGAAAACAGGTGTTCTTTTTTAGTTCACTGTTCTTTGTTCAGCTTCTTCGAAGCAATCAATTTTTCGCCTTCACGTGATTCGATCATTTTGCGTGCAGCAGATCTTTTCCAAAATTCGCAGGTCCATCTCGCTGCGGGTTACTTTTCGAGTTTTATAACTGCAGCTGAATTTTGCCACACTTTCAAAAAAAAAAACGTTTTGCAGCATGAAGTGCTTGCTTGCTGCCAGACAGTTATTTGTCCTCTTTTGCGCATTTGTAACGAATTGTAATTTACGTCTTGCTCGTTCTTAACGGACATTTTTCACCAAAAATTGTCCCGTTAATTCAAACGCAATTACCAGCTCATCTTTTGGACATTATTGCTCGGGTAATTTGACCGGCGTGTGCGACACAGCTGGTTGCGTGCTTTCTTGCGCTCGTACCGCTTCTGAGACAGACAGTTTTCTTAATTCTGGCGAGTGTGTTCGGTGTAAACTCGCATGCCACAAACAAGACGGTGCGTGCAACTCTTCCTCACGTGTTGGGATGGAGGCTTGGTTCTGTCCCAAACCCAAGCGAGATCTTTTGACGCAGACCCAACGAAATTCGACAGTTTTGATGAACAATTTGGCGAAAAATAGAGGTTTTCCCTCAGCGCAGGGATAGCCTTTTTGCGAAAACACTGTTCAAAAACCATCCAGAATGAGATTGTTGATTCTTCTGCGGTGCATGATTGACAAGCCGCAGCAGGGAATCGGGCCATCGGACCGATCTTAATCTATTTTTAATTCTGTGGAATGGCCCTGCATTTTTTGTGTTAAATTAGGCGATTGCTTGCTCAGTTTGACAGGCCTCTTGCGATATCTTGGTGTAGTTTCTGTGATAATTCGTAGGCCTACATGGATTTCTGACTGATAAGTAAACGGTTCTGCTGAAGGCTGAAGGTCATTGTGTACGCCAGCAGGTCATCAGTCCACAGATGCTACAATAATAATAAGGCACGCTGCAATTGAGAACGGAAGACGGGAACAGAGAGAAAGCAGAGAGGTCTGCCCATCAATCAAGATGTAAGTTGTAGTCATAACTGGTGAGGTATCAGTCTTCAGAACAGTGCCTGAGTCTGGCTCTAGTTGACACAAGCGAAGTTGACCGTCCGTCTGCTCTTGAACAATCCGGTCAAACGGTCAAAGTGCGTCAACAAAGGTCATTGGTCTTCTCGTGAAGACAAAAAATTGGACTGTTTTTCACAACAACCAACATTCAGGAAATTAAAAAAATTAAATTTTCTTTGGTTACCAACTCTGGGCTCGCTCACAGACACACTTCGAGTTGGCTATTACATCACACATTGTTTTCGTGTGGGCCTAGATACCAACATTGTGGCACCGTCAGATTTGTTGTCGCCACCGCAGTTTAGAATCGCCCATTTGTTGTTCAACTGTCACTATAGCTGTCTGTACAATATTTATTCGTTTGTGAGACTCTGCACCTATTTAATCGTTTGTTTGGCCCACAGACCACAGCAGTTTGGTTTTGGTGATAGCGCTGTTCACTTTGTACACCTACCTGCTGAAAGTGTAGCCGAATTCTTGACTTTTTTTCCTTTTGACCTTTCAACAATTCGGCTGAAAGTGCAGCCGAATTGTTCACAATTATTCTCATTGGAATCCCATATGGGAACATTGTGACCGATGTTCGCTCTCAGGCTTTCCAAAAAGCACTCGACAAACCCCAGATTGTCAATGGCATGGCTATTTTGCAGCATTTCCGGAAGTTTCGCGCATTTTTGGGCCACGCAGTTTTGAATTGGTGTCTAAGCTTTCTGTTTGGGCACATCACACTTTACCTCTGCCAACTTTTACAAATGTGACTGACACACATTATCGGAGGTACATACTTGACCGATTATGCCTTCCTCGCGATTATGCGTCGCTCAGAAAGGAGAAACAACAATTAAAACTGCATTTGCCAAAATCGTAATTCGTATAGTCAAAGTAGAAAGTCCCTTCTGAATTCTGTGTTGGAAAGTTGTTTCCAAAAAAGTTTTTTGGAAAAAGAGAGCTAGAGTTGAATGTTGAGAGGTTGAAACAAAGGAGGCTATCAATGAAATTTCATTGTTGTCCGTTGTTCTTTGTCGATTTCCGAAATCGACAAAGAACAACGGACAACAATGAAATTTCATTGATAGCCTCCTTAGTTTCGACCTCTCAACATTCAACTCTAGCTCTCTTTTTCCAAAAACATTTCCCTTTAGGACTGGAATGCTCTCCCACCCACAAGTTGCATCTTTCCGCAAAATTCCACTTATTCCTGGTGAAAATTTTCACTTTCATCTAATTCTCAAGCGTTGATTGCTGTGTTCTTTTACTTTGATCTGGTTTCTGATCCACTTTTTTGATTTTTTTCTAGTTGTGGACAATTAATGTCTACCAGCTCTCTTCCTCCAAAGAGCTTCGTGAAAGGATATTTTGTGTACCCATTTTGTGTTTCTAAGCAAAAGTAAACAAACACAAAAATGGTTGGACAATCCAGCGTAATTGGCGCGAGGCAGGCCACACAAACTAAAATATCAAAAAACATGGTTTTGAAACTGATTTGCCAACATGAAATAGCACACGTGTGGCAGTTTTGTTTGCTTGTATATCTTTGATGTTCATGGCTTTCGAAAAGTGGCAGAATCTGTTAGGATGATTGTCAAAATCTTTCAGAGTTCAGGAATCCAAAATATTACTATTCTATTCGGAATATTCAGTAGATTAGCAGTGGGTCTCATCTTGTCTCGTTGTCCGACGCCGAGCTCCCCGAGTTTGGACCCTGTTGTGGTGATCTCATCCCGTTTTAAAATCACCCACCACTCGATGGTGAGCGCGCTGGACGCGAACCGAAGCTGATGCGTTCCATTGGCAGGACAAAAAGCCGGCAGAACGGTCAAAGGGACAAAACATTGGTCTGTTTAATGTTTGGCGGCTTTTTATTTTGCATTTTCACTATGAGTATGTATGGCCGTGTTTCAATTTTTATTTTCACTCGCAAGATGCTAATACAGCGTTTCCCAAAAGTCACTTGACAACCCAGAAAAGTGCATTGCAGTTTTGAAGCAACTCTGGCAGCTTATTGGAGTGGAGTTTGTTCCAATTGGAATAGATAACACCTGCAGCAGGCAGCCTGCCCAATCTGAACCTGAAATCTACCTATATAGAAATAGCCCCACAAGAGACGATTGAAAACAGTAAATAGCAGCGGCTGTCAAGTGACTTTTGGGAACCCCTGTATACAAGTTCAGCTTTCTTCCATCTGTACGCGAAAATACGGGGTTTTCGTGAACGTGGACCATTCCTTGATCTCCATCGGTGCGAGATGCAGGAAAAGGTCCTCCCATGTGCAGGTAGGTCACACAGTTCACACTTCTTCTGTAATTACCTCGCAGTTATGCATGAGCTACGGTTTTGCTGAACAATGGAATTAAAAGTGTCCCACTGTCACAGCAAGAGAACAAAAAATGGATAAATTTTACCCACAACTGCGCATGTGCGTTGTCTGCATATTACCTATGAGGCACCTTTTACGCTTTTTGGTCACTTTTGTTTTGGCCCAGATGATACAGGTCAACGCTCGCGATGTCGTGGAAAGAAAGTTCAAACCCACAAGTCGGTGCCCAAAATGAACAACAATTATTTTAATAAGACTTCATCCACAATATTATGCCTCGCTTCGAAACGAATTCAAAAGAAAAAAAAATTACCTTTTCGACTCCCTTTTGCTTGTCGAAATTTCCGCTTGCATATTTTTGAATAGACAGCAGGCAATTCTGAATTGGAGGAAGCACCCCATAAAAAGTGCACCAACTTGCGGTGTTTGCACAACAAAAGAATTAGGTGGATTTTTACCAAAATGGCCCGCACGGAACCGAGATTCTGAACGCCAAATCCGGCCCAGTTCCTTTGCACTTAGAAATAAGTTTGCGCAATTTGACGATTTGAGAATAAATAAAGAGTGAATGTTTGATTTCTGAGATCAAATTTGCCTGGAGCTTTGCAAATAAGGCTCGAACCCTCTACAGAGTCAACAGTTCTCACTTTTCTGGTGGGCTTATTTTTGTCTCCCAATCCCTGGGTATAACTGATTTTCGGCAGTCTGTTTTTGATTTTTTCGAGCTCTAGCAAATTTCGCGCCCACAGCCACAAAAGCAGGAAAGGCTCTGCATCTGCTTCAAAGGTTTGCAACTCGATCGTTTTGGATGTCCTGAACACATGCAAGGTCGCTGCCGACCGATTTTTGGTAGACTCTGGGCCAGAATTAAAAATTAACATGCAAATTGAAATTGAACAAAAATGGCCACCTTCCGAGATCAAATTAAGAAAGAAAGAGAATGGAAAATACAGGGGAAGAGACAGTGCGAGAGGGGGAGAGAGAGTGAGAAAGATGAGGGATAGCGGGGAGGGATGGAGGAAGAAAGAGATAGGCCTACTCATGGTTTTGTCCTTTTCATTTTCAGACCTCCAAATGGCCCCGGGTGCATTCTGGTCCATTTGGGGGGTCCGAAAAATATCACCCGAATCGAATGACATTTGATTGCATGATTCCTCAGCATGAAGCGAATAAAAATGAAAGAGAGATATTTTGTCAAAATCTCGCTCCTTCCACCGTTTTTGCTAAAAAAATGTCCTGTTTCCATGGCAACAATGGGGCGAACTTTTACAGGCAAAAAGCCCCATAAGGGGTGCGGGTTTTCGAAGAAATTTTTTTTCATTTTTGATTGTATTGACATGAAGAATAATTTCTCATATTTTGCGCTCGCCTTTTCATCACAGAGAAAAATGATTTGTTGTGGCAACACAAAAATGAGTTGTGACAACTCATTTTTGTGTTGCCACAACAAATCATTTTTCAATGCTAAAGCATGGAAAGTTGCTTTTTATGCAAGAAATCGCGTATGGTGCATAATACACCCTGGATATTCTATTCTTCGATTCTACCCAAGTCACAATTCTTCAATCTCCGGTCGTTGTTTTCTATTCTAATCTCCACATTAATTGTCCGTTGCCAATACTTCATTTTACGTGTTTTATTTTTATTTTGCACATCCCCCGTAGGTAAAAACCGTCTGGTATTAAAACGCCCCTATCCCTCCAATTCTATATATTATATGTATATATAGAACCTGAGAAGTATGTAAGTACTTTGTTAAAAACATTTGCCATTCGCCAGTCTCCATCCCCAAATTCTACATTTTAAATTCACAATTATCTGTTGAGTCTCAAATCTGTGTTTATTCATTCTCAATTCTCCGTTTTATCTCCATTGTCTCATTCTCACTTAATCATTGCCCATTCAAAATTCTCAGTTTTCCATTTGCCCATTCAAAATTCTGTTCTCCATTTACTTATTCAAAATTCTGAATTCTTCTTTTGCCCATTCAAAAGTCTCAGTTCCCATTTGCCCATTCAAAATTCTCAGTTCCCCATTTGCCCATTCAAAATTCTCAGTTCTCCATTTGCCCATTCAAAATTCTCAGTTCTCCATTTTCAATAAAATTATCTTCATTCTCCATCGACAAATCTCCGGTTACAAATCTTCAGTCTCTAATTTGCGTTTTCCATTCTCAATTGTCCTCGCGGTCTCCTAAAAATTTTCAATTCTCCATTCTTCGTTCTCCAATCTCAATTCTTCATTCTCCCATTCTTCAGTGTCCATTGTCAGTTTTCCATAATCCGAACTCCACCCCCGTGTCATTTCTTCAATAACAATTCTTTTTTCCATTCTTCAGTCGCCAATTCATTGTTTCATTCATTCGCCGCAGTCGATCGTCCCCAATCTCCTTCTTTCATTCTGTCAGAGAGGTGATGACAAATTTCAGTGCGTAAAGTATTAATGACGCGCAGGGAATAGTGGGGATGATATTCTCCGAGACGTCATTGGCACACAATGATCAGTTTTCACTGGATATTGGGTCGTGATGCAGCAAAGCCACTTACCGTAACCCTAACCCCAACCTTGAAAAAAGTAAATTCCATGTTCAGATACACCTTTCTCAACGATGGAAAAGAAACACTGTTGTGCATAGAAATCAAATTTTCCAACAGATTTCTATCCATGAAAATTTTATGCAAAGAATTCTGTTGGAAAATTTGATTTCTATGCACAACAGTATTTCTTTTCCATCGTTGAGAAAGGTGCATCTGTGCATGGAATCGACTTTTTCCAAGCTCTTTTTTCAAGCTCAAAACTTTTTTCAAGGGTCGCATGCACCTTTGGCTTTGCTGCATGCGACCGATTGAGAAAAATTTGCATTAGCCTCATTCTGCATGAGTGAATCCAGCACATTCTTGCCTTGTTCCAGGAGCAATAATTGGATCCATGACATGAGACTTCAGTCAGACTCATGTGGTCATAATCTTGCCGAAATTCAAAATTGCGTGTTGTACAATAAAAAATTATTGGCAACAACTTGGTACTTTTTGCACGATTTGCAACCACTTTGCCATATATCCAGGGGTCTCTATTGCATAATTATGTACCCATGTTGTGTTGGTTCAATCACGTGCATGTTTTCAACCTGCCATGTTCGATTGCATGTTCGCTTGCCGCCTGCCGGGCCCGAGTCAATGTCATTACCATCATTACGTGCCGCAAAACCAGTTCGTGACGATTATATGAGCATAGGGATTTTGGGTCGCGATATGATCATTTCTCGTATCTTGCATCGAATGATGATTCGTTTCTTGTTTGTACCTCACCTGGGATTTTTTGTTTTCCCTGCGATTTCTTTGACCTTGCTTTCACATTGAAGAGGAGACCTCCAAGAAAGCCCATTTGACCATTACGTTAATGTTTCGGCCGCAAACATGAACATTTGTCACGACAAGCAGCTTGCCTTTATACTTGAAATATTTTTCTGAAATTGTCCCATCTCCACAAATGGCTAAATGAGGGCAGTGGATGTATAGTTTTCGGCTGTTTTCCTTTTAACAAGAGTATTCATAGTGTTGTCAAAAAGATTTTCCGTGTGAATCATCAGTTCGGTATATCCGCAACATGGAGTCCATAAAGACGCTATACAGAAACTGCCAATTTCTGATTGTCAGTTTTGATAATCACTCGCACAATGGGTCATTCGCTCCTTTTGTGACGCAGGCCAATAAAATGTCCCGCGCAAAAATCCCAAAACTCCAAATGTACCCGGCCTGGATTGAAATGATTACCATCTCTTGTCCAGCTTTACGTTTGCAATGCTTTGCTTTTCCTGTAACTGCGAAGACATCTGCCGACACATATTCGTCACCACTTCCGATGCAACATCTCTTCGATTTCCCCCTCGGCTGCTTCAGGGGGTTTCATTCAAGAAATTTCAGTGATGGGGGACAATACGTGTAGGTATCACATGTTAACATGCCCATGCACATTTTTATCTGGAAACTGCAATTTCTTCCAGTCAGTTGTGTCCCCCATTTGACGTCAGCAATTGCCATTTCGTCTAAGGAACGCTTTGCCTGAACCCGTGCAAATGAGACGAAAGAATACTTTCGGCATCACAAAATGAGAGCACAGAATTTCCTGCGCTGAATAAAGATAGTCGAATATTTCACAACTGTTAAGAAGCGAATATCGAAGAGCTGATCGGGAACGTCTTTCTCGGATAACGGAAACCAGGAAAATTAATGGATCTAATTAAGCTTTCATCGAATTTTTGCAGGGCATTTTCTAAAGTTCCGTTTAAAAAAAGAAAAGAGCAGAACTGACCTTTGCCGCAATGCGAACAAGGTGAGGCTGCCAATTTAATTTTCTCAAGAACAAAACCAAGGTAAGTTATTTCAGAGCATTTTGCCAACCGAAAGTCACACAGAGAGGGTGGGTTGCTCTATATCTTACATCTAACTTTGACTTCTTGGTATAGCATCAAGGGGAAATATACCTAATTACATTTATGAACGCTGACTTCCATGCATGCAGAAGTGCGCTAGGTGGACACAACTTCTATTAGTCAGCTTGCAAAGTCTGTCAGATCAAGAGCCAGCAACTTTTGTTTTCAAAAGGAATTCATCTGCGAAAAAAATAATTTTGCAATTGAAATGAATGGTAAAAATCATTAAATGATAATTAACAATGGTCCTAGAATGCTGCCTTGAGGCGAACTCCAAAAGTTACCGGGACAGAAGTAGACAATTGCCCGTCCTCCCGGACCATCTGAGACCCGTTTTAAAGATAGTCTTGCACCCAATTGTTAACAATACAAATGATCAATATTCTGACTTGCCAGTTTATGAAAAAACAACTTATAGTCCACTTTGTCAAATGCCTTGGACAAATCAATAACAACTACATAAATTTTAGATCCAGAACCCAGTGTCATTGAGAGCTCCTGCGTATGTACCAAACTGAGGTGTACAAAAATAGTCGGACCTGAACCCATTGTTGAGCAAATGAAAGCAAATCCCCAGATTCAAGAATACTGCGATCAAAATTCCAGGATCTTTCAGCATGTGGTACTTCGCAAGCCGTTGGGACGGTTATTTGGTGGATTTACCTTTCTTGAAGACTTCGCACAACAAGCGATCTCTTCTGAGCGGATGGAATGCCCCCAAAATCTATAAGAAAGCTTGAAAATGTTGAAACAAAAATTTGCTAAACACCGAGTGTATGAGCTTTTCGTCGAGATAAAGAGCTCAGCTTCAGAAATTTTTGATTTCATCCTATGAAATGATTTGATGGCTGATTCGGTAATGTTCAGAACACAAACAAGGACAACAAACATTATCAAAAGAGGGTACAAAGAAATGAGTGCTTAAAAACCTTTTGGCAAACGTTAAGTTTGGGAGATTTTCTTTGCTGGCTGCATCATAAAGAGGCGGGGTCAGAATATTAATGAACCCCACCATTTAGTTTTGAACCCCCTTCATTCTAACGCGGCCGTGTGATTTTGAACCCTCCAGGGTATACCCTCATTCTGACGCGGCCGTGTTATTTTGAACCCCCGAGGTACCCTCATTCTGACGCGGCCGTGTATTTTGAACCCCCGAGGTACCCTCATTCTGACGCGGCCGTGTGATTTTGAACCCCCTAGCTACCCTCATTCTGACGCGGCCGTGTGATTTTGAACCCCCCTAGCTACCCTCATTCTGACGCGGCCGTGTGATTTTGAACCCCCAGGGTACCCTCATTCTGACGCGGCCGTGTGATTTGAACCCCAGGGTACCCTCTTCAGCGGCCGTGTGATTTGAAACCCCCAGGGGTAAAT
>JASGXE010010137.1:0-15522 GCA_030068105.1 Sinentomon sp. SZTP_YWyxl
TGGGCCGATTTTTTAAACGAAGCTAAAGATGATCGCCGCCCAAAATTAAGTCCCTGACAAGTGAATCGCCGATCGAGGATAAAATCGAGGACAAAGTTATCCGCGATTGAATCCGCGGATAACTTTGCATTCTTTAAACGAAGATAATTTGGTCCGTGGGTTTCTGCGAAAACAGGATAATCCTGCTCCAGAGCAGGATTATCCTGTTCCATTAGAGCAATGGTAACAAAAGAATCCGCGTCTCAAAATTTGAGCTCCGTTGAAACGACGATAAAGATTATCGTCGTTTAAAGAAAAGGACAAAAATTTGAGCTTCGTTTAAAAAATCAAAATTAAAAGAATCCGCGGACCAAAATTTTGAGCCTCGTTTAAAAAATCGGCCCAATGTCATTGGCAAAGATTGTTGACACCATAAAAATTGCAAGCTTATACATTTAATACATTTGGGCCGATTTTTTAAACGAAGCTAAAGATGATCCCCGCCCAAAATTCAGTCCCTGACAAGTGAATCACCGATCGAGGATAAAATCGAGGACAAAGTTATCCGCGATTGAATCCGTGGATAACTTTGCATTCTTTAAACGAAGATAATTTGGTCCGTGGGTTTCTGCGAAAACAGGATAATCCTGCTCCAGAGCAGGATTATCCTGTTCCATTAGAGCAATGGTAACAAAAGAATCCGCGTCTCAAAATTTGAGCTCCGTTGAAACGACGATAAAGATGATCGTCGTTTAAAGAAAAGGACAAAAAGTTGAGCTTCGTTTAAAAAATCAAAATTAAAAGAATCCGCGGACCAAAATTTTGAGCCTCGTTTAAAAAATCGGCCCATTGTCATCAATTGATAATATCGTCACAAAATGAATGCGGGCAGGGGTCTTGTCAGCTCAGGCATAAGCGGAATGAAACCAATGTTGCAGACATTAATTGATCCAAGAATTTCCTGCGTCCTTAGAAAGTAAAATAAAAACTCGTAAAGCCGCGTCAGAATGGACAGATTATTGCCGGCAGACTTTCTCAGATCGTCTGTCCAAAACAGATTGTCACTCCCAATGATGTGCAAAGGAGAACATTGGAGCATTTATCATTGCCCATTCTTTCGAGTGAAAATCTGCTTTGGACAGACGATCTGAAAAAGTCTGCCGACAAAAATCTCTCCATTATGACGCGGCTTAAGAGAAGTGTCAGAGGGGTAGTCTTCTTCTCAATCTGCATTCACTTGGAGGATACCATGAAAGTTCTTTAATTGGAAGAACGACGCGGGGGAAGAAGTCCCCGCGTATATGCCTGTGTTGATAACGTTTACAGAATCTGCTTGAGATTGGAAGCAAAAGATTCTGGGAACTATAAAAAAGGTTCCAGAACTTTTTATCAGTTGTTGCTTGCAGGAGCTGTCAGCTTGACGGCCTGACTGCTGCTGCTGTCCGTGGTGTGTGAGGAACGATGGGAGCAAAGAAAACTGCGACCATAGGCTTTGAAGATGCCCCAGGACGGTTGGGCGGCCTATGCCCTGACACCGATGGTTGCTGGTAATTTTCTGCAGGTCCGACTGACGAAGCTCGTTTAAAAAATTTGGAAGTGTGGAAGTTGTCGCAGGAACAACAGCAGAACATGGCCGTTAAGACGGCAGCAGTCTTTCGAAAAAATGCATTCCGTGAAAGACAATGCCAATGTCTTGGAAATTTTGAAATCGTGAATTTCTGCACAAAGGCACAGACTTGTGAAGTGCTTGACTAAGAACTTTGCTGCTGCGATTTTATTGTTCAGCCGAGTTGCACCTTTTCTTCGCGGTTAATCGTGTCCCGTACTTTCCGTACGAATGAATAACCGCATCGGGAGCTTGTATGAATGAATCAGACGGCCAGAACTTCCAGTTATGGGCGAACTGATTGCGGGCTTACTCGGAGATGTCAGAGATATAATTGCGGGCTTACTCGGAGATGTCAGAGATATAATATCAAGCTGACAAATCACGCTTCCCGCGAATATTGAATATGAAATCTTGGAACATGGAATATATTTAATCTTTCACAAATCCATCTCCGTCCGATTTGTGAAAGCGGACCGATGTATATCGGTGGAAACTCTTCATCGTCTCAGCAACCTCCTTGTTGCTGTGTTGCCAACTCTCGGCAACGTTGTGAAAGGTACAAACATGGAACATTTTGCTGGTTTTAATAACCCCATGTAGCGGGAGGGGACGACTGGAATAGCTTGAGTCTTATCTCCTGGACTTTCTGGGTTTTCCGATGATAAGAAAACACGGTTTTTAAAATGAAATGACCTCTTGGGCCGGCTAAACACATTGTTTTTCAAAAGGTATGGTACCCGGCAAAAAACAAGAGAAAATCAGTCTTGCTTTTCGGGCCAGGAATCGGTGCTTCGATTGATGCAATTACGATTTCGCGTCAGATATCAGATGCAGAAACTTGCTGGCTTCCAAAACACCACAAAGAAACAGCAAGTGATTGCAGCAGCGGAGGCAATTCGGGCTTAACAAAACGCAATTTTCTCTTGTTTTTTGCGGGGTGCAATACTTCAAGGCCACACTCGACTTTTTCAATTCCGCCGTTGCTATAAAAATTTGCACAATTTTTTTCTTTCCATCATTGTTTGTCATCAAAAACTCAATTTAACTTTCCTGACGACTGTCAAACTATTGGGGACTTCCTCAATAGGAATTTCCTAATAGGAATTTCCTCAATAGGAAATTGGGGATTTCCTGACCTCTTGCTTGTTTTAGAGTTTGGTAGTATGACCGTTTTCGTCGCTGACAATGCAGGAAAAATAATATGAAACACCTGTTGTCACGCAAGGGGATCATTTTGTGGATTTCCAAAATTTTTGCAACTTTATTTACCCTTTGCTGACAATGCGCCCATTTCTTGGTTCATAAACGTTATGCTCAATAATGTTCAGAAGAGAAAAAACGAAAGATTTTGGAACGAAAGCAGAACTGATTTCGGTTGCCGCGAAACGGCGATAGTGGCGCATTGCTACAAGAATCATGGTAAAGTTCACTAAACAGATACAGGGTATCCCAAAAGTCTTTGGTCATAGTAAAAATGTAAACTTGCTGTTTTTCATATTTTAAGATGTGAAACATTTTCCAGCTCCAAACACAGATGTCATAAGTTTAATCGAAAATTGTAGACCAGAATAGAATAGTCATATCCGTTGTTACTCGTAGAGCCAGAAAAAAATTTGAATCACAAAATATGATAAACAGAAAAGTTTTTTGCAGTGCCCCCAAAGACATTTGGGTTTGGATATACATACATATACACGTGAAGTTCCGATAAAATAACTTTGTGACAAATAACGATAAAATACCCTCGTGACAGGAGTCATAAAAGTTCCAGATCACAAATTATGATTAAACAGCAAATTTCATTATCGCTGTGGCAGAAGACTCTTGGACGTCACTGTACATGCTCTCAGTGTAATCAGCTATTTTCAATGCTGAAATTTGATTTTCGTTCTGGTAATGAGTAACACCCGACCATACTTAGAATGCAAAAGCACTTGCAAGGAATGCAATTCAGTTGAAAGCTTGCGCCGTGGGCTGTGATTTCCGAACGTTTTTCAAAGGCGAAAACTTTCAAATTCGCAGCAAAACCTTCACTCTCATCGAGTATTTAGACGCAATGAATATTCTGGTTCTCGTTACCAAAGTGCGTCGAAAGTTTGACAGCAGACGAGAGATTAAAACTCGCTGATGTGAAAATAATTAACGCTGAACATTAACACAAAATGCGCGGATGTAGGTAAATAGAAACACACGATGCGTAACTTCAGGAACGCAACGTGTCGATATTTTTGCGAAACCGCATGCAAAACCGCAGCCGATTTCTGCAAGAACCCACCAAGGCGTACAGTGCAAAAACATGTCCTGTAACTTTTGACATGAGAGTAGAGATTATGGTGGTCAAATGCCATTTGCGATTCAATTTTGAATCCCGAATGATCGCCTTGGGGGGAAGATACCGTGTGAACATTGAGGACTTCTGTGACCTGCTGACAGCAGAGCCTCGACGTCCGTGGCAATTATAATGGTACATCGCAGTGCTCCGTAATACCTCCTGGATCCCTCACACCAACCCATCAAGATGCCTTGCGCCAGCATGATAATTATAGCAGGCAGATAAATCAGAGCAACGTTTGGCTGCTGAAGACGTTTTGTCATCTCAGATGGGGGACTCCAAGCTGTGGGTTGACAAGGTTAGGTTCGTGCATGTTAGATTAGATAAGATTAGAGTGGGTAGCCATGAGATCTTAGGTTAGGTTATGCGTAGTTTAGGTTAGATTGGGTTACGTTTGATTAGTTTAGGGTATAGGGTTGGGTTGAGATGGAAGGCAGGAAGGTGTACTTCGATAGCTGAGGTTGTGCAAACCCTGAATCATCAAAAACCCCTTCTGCCGCGGAGAAGGTTTTTTCTCTGAAACGCGCAGGTTCAAACTTTTCTCATCGATAAAGGTGAGAAAAAACCGAAAGTTTTTATATAGTTGGTCGTTAAACAATTGTGAAACCGGTGATTTCCAACACCTTTTTGCATGTCAAAATTTCACAGAAACCTCTTTAGCTGACCACATTGTTTGACGGTAAAACTTTCTAATCAGCAGACAAATTTGGGGTAAAGTTAATCCTGTGGGGGGGACAGTATTTACCGCCTCCCTTGGTCACGGTAGATTAAAAATTCACCCAAAAACGAAAAAAGGTTGTGTTTTATTGCGGGGGACACAATTTCCCGCAAGGCAGGAAATATACCTGAACCAACGTATACAGAGTATTCCACATGGGCCTAGAGGTCACTTTTGATCAAATTATCGAACAGCACTCAAAAGAAATTCAGAAAATTCTACGAAGGTTAGGTTATGTTAGGTTATGTTAGGTTAGGTTAGGTTAGGTTAGGTTAGGTTAGGTTAGGTTTGGTTAGGTAAGGTCTATAACCTTCCGGTCAAATAGCAATTTGGCACCAAACATTTATCCATTATTTTTCAGTTGGTTTCACCCGCAGTTTTGAGTGGCCTTGGCCAGATGATATGGCAATCATACGCCATATTCGCTTCCGTTTCCGGCGGAAACAATAATTTGCAATGAAACAACCTTCATGTTCCGCGGCACTCATCAAAGGCTTGTTTTGGCTTTTGTGAGATTTTTCCGCCGTTGTTTCAAGCGTTTCCGTTCTAGGAAAAATACAAACTGAAGAAGTTTAGGATGCAAAGCAGGACCACCCATACAAGGTCTTTGCAGGTTTCCTGGAATTCTTGGGAAACCGTCGCAATTGCGTTGGTTGTTTCCAGTTCCAGCCAAATTTGAATAAATAGTAAGATTTTGAAATACCGAGGTTATTTGCCAGTCAGTTCTCGCTTCGAGTTTGTTTCGACAAAACCAAGATCTCTAAACTTGGATTTTTCGTGCCTGATTTTTGCATTCGTGCTTATCAGTGCCGTTGACTTCTGTCTTTGGTTAAAACTCCTGATCAAGAAAAAGGAGGTAAGTCAGTGACTTCTCTGGGGTTCAATGAAACAAAACTTCCCATGTTTCGTTCCGTGCAACTGGAGACTCTTCAAAGATTTCCTAAATCAAGAGTCAATTTTCTGAAAAATTACTGACATTTTTTCAGTGATATATTTTTTTTGCCAAACATTTTCAGTGATTTTTGAATAAAGGTGATCACCTCAATCCCTAAATCAATTCAGATTAAGTACTTCTGGTTCAGTCTATGCCCATCTCAACAAGTGGTCAGTACCTGATATTGTTTGTCAGCAATTTACTGTTTTGAAACCTTTCAATTGAACATTAATTATGCCTGGCATAAATTTCCCTTTCTGAAAGCCTGATTTTTGGACAATTCTATCTCTCTTGAGTTTAACCTCCTTGATCCTAACTTTGAGAATGCACTCTTGAAGTGATCAGATTGAGCCCAGTGACGTGATGAAAGCTCAACTTATTGTGACCACTTTCAAAACATCAAATCTTTCTGTGCTGAGTGGAGCAGATAACTTTTGTTGACGAGCATGTCCATTTTGGGTCCTGGACTGCCGTCAATGGGTCACTACATTGTGTCCCTCCATGCTTTCTTGCAGTTTTTGATGACACCCAAATTTCTCAACATGTCTGACGACTCCTAGCCACGGGGATAAGTCGAACCAGGAAAACAACTAGGCAGATAAACTGAAAAGGGCGTTAGATCGGCTCCGAATCTAGACTGTCGAAAGTTGTGTCAAACCTGGACTCATCCTGTCAAGCCTGTAGTCTGTTGGAAAGATGTTGGATTGGAACATCAACAATCAGCCTACTCTTCAAAGGCAAAAGTTAAGTGGAAATGGACAAATTACCTTCTTAAAAGTCATTTATGTTCTTTCAGAACTTAGCCAAATTGGTTGGGACTTCGTTCCATCGATGAACTTTCCATAGGTGAAACACCATCAAATGATGTACAACATGTTCGTGTTAACCTAACGACTTATCTTGATTGTAAATTCAGACTTTTGTGAAACTTGTGATTTCCCGAAATCCGTGTTGTAAATAGAAAAATGTAAATACAGTGATTCTTCTTAAATCTTAAATCAAAATCAAATGTTTTAATCCTAATTGATTAAAGGTCAGCTTCGCCATCACATGCCTTTTTGTTTGTTTTTTCTTTATTTGTGGCAGGTTTGGTTTGGTTTGGATAGCTTCTGTTTTGTGAGACATATAAGATTAGAATTGAATATAGGACAAAAACAAATGAAAGGAGTGTGATGGCTAAGCTGACCAAACCTAACCTAACCCTAACCTTACACAACCTTACCTAACCTAACAACCTAACCTAACCTAACCTGACCAAACCTAACCTAACCTAACCTACCTAACCTAACAATACTTTAGTTGCATTTTCCGAATTTCTGTTTATTGCATTTTGCGAATTTCTGTTTAGCGCCGTTCGATAACTTGATTAAGAGTGACCTATAGGCCCATGTGGAGTACTCTGTACGTTGGTTCAGGTATATTTCCCGCCTTGCGGGAAATTGTGTCCCCCGCAATAAAACACAACCTTTTTTCGTTTTTGAGTGAATTTTACCGTGACCAAGGGGGACGTAAATACTGTCCCCCCACAGGATTAACTTTACCCCAAATTTGGCCTGACCAACTCCCGGGATGGGATTTACGTTTTGCCTTTCTTTTTTAGTTTTCAATTAAAGCTAACCAAACCTGACCAAACCCCCTACCCTCACTACCTATTTCTTGTTGTCAACCTACTGGTCAGTGTCCGCCTAATGCATGTTGTCAACGTAATGCTTGATATCTGCCTATAGAAGATCTATGGGCTCCGCAATGTCTGTCTGGTGGCAGCAGACAGAAGCTTGGTGGCAGAGCTTTGCGAATGATTTGGTAAAAGAGGGTCCCTTGAAGGGCTCTCTTCCAAATCTTCGCTTTTTTTTGCACCCGCAGCTTCTATATCTGGGGCTGCAAGGAGGGGTTTTTTTTATCTGGTCCGAAAGGACCGGGTTTTCCCCCCATACCTCCAAGGCGACGCTATATATGCGATCGACCAACCCTGGTTGCTTGGGCTGGTACAAATAAACAAAAAAAAACAAAAAACAAAAAACAAAAAAAACAAAAACAAAAAAAAAACAAAAACAATAAAAAAAAAGGTTAAGTCATTTATACGGGGGGACACAATTGCACGGCAACAGGGAACAGTTTTTAAGAAAACAGCAGTACCCTCAGCCGTGCAATAGTGTCCCCCCTTTGGCACCAGCACACGGCACAGGGTGTGCCTTATTTCTCTGGAGGGTGGGTAGGTTAATGCAGGCGCTTTGGATAGGTCAAGTTAAGTTAGGTGGGTTCGGTTTGGTCGTTAGGTTAGGTTAGGTTAAAGTAGGTTAGGTTAGGTTAGGGTTCTCTGTGCAGTGTACCTTTACTAGAAATACAACCAAATGAACCTACACGAAAAACAACCTCGACCCAATCTTACCTAACCTGACCTAACCTAACCTAACCTAACCTAACGACCCAACCGAACCTACCCAAGTTAACGTGAACTATCCAAAGCGCCTAATTAACCCATCTCAGCCGACTACCCACTCTCCAGAGAAATAAGGCACACCCTGTGCCGTATGCTGGTGCCAAAGGGGGGACACTATTGCACGGCTAAGGGTACTGCTGTTTTCTTAAAAACTGTTCCCTGTTGCCGTGCAATTGTGTCCCCCCGTATAAATGACTTAACCCAAAAAAAAAACTGTAGAAGATCCGCAAAACGTCCCCAAAGTTTTTGCATATCCACATGCAGCTGCTCAATGCAAAGCTCAAACCTTTTGACACCTGAAATATCATAAGTTGGGCACATGGCAAAATGAAATTGTTTCCTGAAATTGTACAGGGTAGCCCAAAAGTCTTTGGCCATAGGAAAAATGAAAATTTCATGTTTTACCGCATGAAGTGATCTAAAACGTTTTCTAGCTCTAACCACGTCTCTCTACACTGCAATTGGAACAACATGCACACATTTTGGGATGCTCAAAACCTTCGACCATAGCAAAAAATTAAATTTGCTGTTTTTGTCGTATTTTGTGATTTTTGACTTTTTCGAGGTCCCACCACAGATGTCACCGCTTTAATCGGTACTAAAATTTCAGAATAAAGTCTTTACATCCGTGGTTAGAGCTAGAAAAAGTTTCAGATCACAAAATACGATAAAAATAGCAAATTTGCATTTTCCCTATGGCCAAAGACTTTTTGGGCTACCCTGTATGACGAACGGAAGTCGATGGTCATGCGGCCCTCTTATTGACCTCATTGAACACGGCCCTGGTTCTGATCACTCCCAGTGCTGTTCTCTCCCTGCCTGCGGACCATTCAATTCCAGCAAAATTGTTCTGGAAATGCCGAAAAGGATGCGGTGACAGCGATAGAACGGACTGAGGCCGAATTGGACTATGAGTTAGAATTTTTCCAATTCTTGAAGCGGATTTTTTCCATTTCGCCGGATTAGGTATGGTTCGGATAGGTCAGGCCAACTTGCCTCCATGCGAAAATTCCCTCAAAAACTCTGCCTCAGTCCGTTTCTACCTCAGTCGACTTCTGCCTCAGTCCGTTACTCGTATATGTCCCAACCTACCATAAACAGGAGGCAATATTAATTTTCTCTGATTTTATATGGCTTCACTCTATAATCACGAGTAAACAGCCAAACATCTACAATATGCTATCTGCCTTTTGTACCTGACTGAGCGAACTTTCTCAAATTGAATATTATAGGAAATATAGAGGGATATAGGTTGTCTCTAGGATAATGTAGGGGTCGTTGTTTCACAAACATAAACTCTTGAAAGACTTCAGGTTGAGAAGCGTCGTGGCGTCTTTCGCAATGTCGAGGAAAGTTACCTTCCTTCGCCTCAGGGGACACGTTAAGGCGGATGTGCACTTGGTCACATCTGCATTTGTGTCTATTTGTGACTGCCTTCAGGCGGAAAATGGTTTTCTTAGGGGGGCAACAGCCCCGCACCACTTGGACAAGAATGAACAATCACCTTTGCGATTGGATCAGATCTACGAGTAGTTAAATTGTTATTTTAAAACAAATCAATGCTGGCTTATGTTCCCTCACTGCAAACGTAAAAGAACGTAAAATGACGAATACCTGTTGAATATGACGAATGCCATGACGAATACCATTACGTATTCGTCATTTACGTAATAACGAATACGTAAAATGACGAAAACGTAAAATTATACCGAATACGGTATAATTTTTCATACCGTAAAATGACGAAAACGTAAAATGACGAAAATAATGCGATTACTTTCAATGACGAATACCTAAAATGACGAAAATATGCATCAGCATTGGGCATCAGTAGTCTGCAGAGGAAAAAATCTCTGCAAGAATCACAATTGCCGCGGTGAACGAAAGCATGGGCCTGACGCAAGATCGTTTGTTTCATTTTGAAGCCACATTTTTGTACGGCAATTCCAATTCCAATTGCAGCCACATTAGACCAACACACCGTGGCACAGAAATTTTGTACGTTATCATGGACAGAACCGCCATACACAAACTGAACAGATGTCTTCGCAAGAAGAAATTCACCAGTTGCAGCATTCCAGAAGCACGAAAAGTCTTAACTTTCAGCAAATTAAGCACATTTGTCTGGTGTTACTCATATTGTTGTAAATGTTGCGGAGAAATTTTATGAGGAATTTGAAAATCAGCTCAGAATTTCGATTTTCCAGCAGACCAAGACTTCACCTCGGTCCGGGACCCAAGTGCATACAGTGTTTGAGTATGTATCTGTTTCTAGAGTGTAGCTCGAAAACTAACGCGGTTAGTTCATTTTTTACTCGAGGTCAACCCCATCTAAAATCCATTTTTCTAGCGCTGTACGAAATGTCAGTCCAATCGGAGGTGAAAAAAATTTTATCCCAAAAAATCAGTGACCGACACAAGTCAGGATATTTTTGGCATAAAATTTGTTTCATCTCCGATTGGACTGAAATTTGGCACAGCGCTAGAAAAATGGATTTTAGATAGGGTTGACCTCAGAAGCAGGATTGCTTCCGGAAAACACCAGCGGGTGAATTATCAACCATGATGGGAACTCTCGCCACCAAAAGAAGAGCAAGACATATTATGGTGCGAATAATCAAAATGCAAATTTAATGTTCACTCGCTGTTGTCTAGCTACATACATCTAAGCGTTATCGTTAATGCTGCCGTGTAATGGTACCTTGCCGATACATTGTATAGATATAAGGTATTCAGCATATTGATAGGGCAGATTTTATTATCAGTGGCATATTGTCACTGGTGGCCACGATGACAGGCAGCCAGCCAGTCAAAGGACAGCGCAAGGAATAGTTGGTCCTGTGGCATTTAATTAATTACTCTCCAAAGTTTAGACAAGAGTCCGTTCAAAAGATCCCCGGCGAGAAGCAGCACAAACACATCAAGGTACAGTGCAAAATAAATTGTATGATAACATAAACACAGCACGAAGTACTTTCGTGCAATTGAGCAACCAGGACTGGTTTGTTGTTGTTTTCCAGGGGGGAATTTTTGTGAGAGAAATAATTTTGCACTGTATGGAGAAATTGAAAGAGGTGCGGAGAGTCATGTGCCTCTCTTTATAATGAACTGTCCGGATGTTCTTTACATTGCTTGAAGAGCGAGTTGGATAGTCGTCTATAATGCAGAGGAGATGGAGGAAATTAGGGTATCACTTTCCCGATTCCGCCGTAGATATGACGGTCCCGATAAGAAAAATATCTTTCCAAAATGCAGAAAAAAGAAACCTTCTCCTGCATGGCTTCAACTCCGACACTGATTTTAAGCAACAAAATTCTCGCAATGTGTTGAATTTCAACTCCAAAATCACGGAAAATGGTGTATTTGGCCTTTGTTCCTTGCACATTGTAAGGACGAAAGCAGGGTAGAGAAGGTGGAAGCCTGCGAGCTCTTGCAGTCTACTCATTCCATCTTACAGTTCTGTGAGCCAGATGCAGAGTGCCAATGGTGGTGATTTTAGCGCAGTGCGCACACGATTTACAGATTTGTGGATATCATGTGTGCTTGTTTCACCACGGTGCTTTACCCACCCCATCTGTTCTTTAAGTGCGTACCATAACTCTTTTTTCCCCGCACAATTCACGATTGGAACTCCCTTCCTTCAGACTCTTCCATATAATCAAAAATATCTTGTTAGTTCTGGGCTGTTGCCATCGCAAGTTGCTGTCCAAACCTGATTCTTATTTTTGCATTGTGTGTTGTTTTGATTTGATTGTTTGATTCTGAATTTTTGGTTGTCGTCAGTTTCTTTTTTTTATCGACATTTTTATTTTGTATATGCATGTACTGGTGATTCTTTGCCACCTCGCAGTCGTATTGATTGAAAGAATAAAGAATGAAGAATAAAGAAAGAATGTTGTGCCTTTTCCAATAGCTTTGACAAAATTCAGGGGAAAGCTTTACAGTTAGCAGTGAAATTTGGTAAGCAACTTTTCCTCCCCTTTTTTCTTAATTGTCAAAGCTAACCAAACCTGAACTAACCCGGATCCCCACTTCCTCGCTCAAAAACTACCCGATGGCCCAGAAAAAAGGTACCACTTAACTTGGGCCTTACACACTTTCTAGAGAATTTGACAGGTCTGATTTCACTATGGTTGCGTGTCTGGCATCCGTCATCGCATGTGGATATTTTCTATAGTCGTAAAACCATTTTATTTCGAATGCAGCAAGGGCAGAAGTGCTACAAGAGAAGACATGTTCTGATTCTGTGCCAAGGCTGGCGTGAACACCAAATGCCAAACCGTCCATCGATGCCTGCAAGTCGGACATGTTAACATCATGACACAACTTAAGTTGTGTAATGTTAACATGTCCGACTCATTATTATGAGCACTGCCAGCCTGTTGTTTGTCTGCGTGGTGGGCGAGAGAGGCTTCAGTTTCACTCTCGTCGCCATGGTGATTTGCCGTATCGTGAGAGAGCCCGCCTTCAATGCCGCTCCGTGTGACGAGTGTGATAAATGGAGTGTGAATAAATGGAAGCCGCACCACTTTAACCTTAACACCATTTTACGTTGAAATGGTTAAGGTTTCCTTGGGCCATGGTTATGGCTTGTGCGTTGCACAGTTTCCGGATCCCAAGTGGTTGGTAGAGTGTGGTTTCGGCGGTTTCGGCACGAAAGTGTCGTGCCTTCTTCAGGCCCGGTTCAAAGAACCGTTGAAAGGCGTCTTTTTCACCGTAAGGTGTGCGCCACAGCAGGCAGCAATATACTGTACCAGTCAGCTGGTACAGTAAGCTCAACTAAAGTCAGCTAACTGCACCTTAGTCAGCAGTGAGAGCTGCTGCGAGTGATGCTCTGTCTGGGTCAGCCGCTCCCTTATATATGAGCATTCGACCTTGAGAGCACAACACAACTGTTTTGGCGTGCTGGATCCGATGACCTTCATCTCTCAGATGACGACCATTTTACGTGCCTCGTGCGCACGATATTTCAAATGGAATCGCATTCGGCTGACTATGTAGTGCAATTGCTCGCGCCATATTTCACTGAAAGTCACAGCAACCAAGACACCGCTGAATAACAATCAGCATGGGGGCCTTACACAAACCGGCCGCGAATTTGTCAAACACACCGGATTTCCCAACCTGGTCCCACGTCATACGCAATTTTCTGACCAATCACGCACTTCAGTTGATTGAAACTTAACTAAAGCTATCTGAACCTGACCTGACCCGTCCACCAACACTGCCTCAGTGTTCGCCCAATGCCTCTGGTCAGCCCACTACCTATCTATTGTAAAGAAAAAAAATTTTTGCATATTTTTGCCACGGGTGGGATTCGAACCCACTAACAATGGCCAACATCGATTTCACGAGCGGACGCCTTATCCACTCGGCCAACCGGTGATTTGCCGGAATTCGCTCCTGAAACTGCCTTTGAACAAATTTATTTATGTAACGGTTCGCTCTTCAGATGAAAATGCCTATTGCGCAGGACAAATGCCATATGTATATGACGTAGGACTAGGTTTGAAATCCGGTGGGTTTGACAAATTTGCAAACCGGCCTGACACTATTCTATGCGCATTTGAGCATACACTCGATTGCGAGCGTTAGTGACATGCCAATTAGTGCATGCTCGAATGCGCATGAAAGGGTCTTGCCTTGTCAGCCTTTCATGCCTTGTTAGCCCATCATTTTCGATGGGATGGGGTCCTTGATCAGATAAGTTATTTCTCTGCTAACGGCGGTTGATGAGCGGTTGCAGAAAGTCGTGGACTTGGTTTTTTGTGAGCCTGCTTGTTCATTCGCATTCCGCAAGCGTCACACCACGATGAAACCTAATGGTTGAGGTCAGACTGAAGATGCGAGCTGTCCTCGGCGGAATTCATGACTCTGTAAATCACGACATCGATCGCAAATAGCCGTTTACTGGATATAAAAGTTGGCAATGTGTAATTTGTGAATCGAAAAAGAAGTGGACCGAGAACACTACCTTGAGGAACACCAGAAGTGACGGACGTTTCATCAGAGGTACACTCTAAACACGAAGTTCAGCTTGGAACACCATATTTTAACATGGGCTTAGATAGGAGGTGTTCTTTTAGGAGCACACGTCTTGTTTTTGGAACACTATATGTGTTCCATTTGGAACACTGATGGTGTTCCGAAACACCTAATGTGTTCCAAATCTGTGACAGCAATGTCACAGATTTGGAACACATTTGGTGTTTCGGAACACCATAAGTGTTCCATTTGTGTTCCAAATGGAACACTTATGGTGTTCCAAAAACAAGACGTGTGTTCCTAAAAGAACACCTCCCATCTAAGCCCATGTTAAAATATGGTGTTCCAAGCTGAACTTCGTGTTTAGAGTGTAGATGTTAGAGCCGACACCATTTGGGAAAGATTAGCCAGCAGTAATCAAAGCGAATGAAGGAAATACCACCGATTTCATATTATTTAAGAGGTTACCATGCGGCACCGCAAATCGAAGGCCTTCTCGAAAATAAAAAAAAAAACGACACTTGTTGTCTCCACTTACCGGCATGTCATTGACCAGCCAGGTCAAGTTCGCTGTTGGTTTGCTGTAACCAATGCTGCAGTTGGCCCGAAGGATCTCGCCAAGTTCATATCTGTGCTGCTCGACAACTATCTGTGGATTTGAGGCCGGAAGCTCTGGGTGGGGAATAAGGAAAGAAAAGATGAGTGATCAAGCAAGTTTATGGATATCATGATAGTAAAAGGAATCAAGTTCGAGATTAGATCAGCAAAAAGATATTCAATTCAATTCAATCCAATTCCGTTTAATTTGCTTTAGAAAGTGCAAATATACAATCATGTCAGATATTTGTGGATGTCAGTAAAAAGGAAAAACAAAAATGTAAATGGACAATCTCCAAGACATTGCGAAAAAATAAAGAAAATAAAGAACAGCAGGGAAACGACATTTTGCGGGGTCTCAATCAAAACCGGACAGAATTGATCAAAGGAGAGCTGCTTGGGAGAGCATTCCACGTAAGCTTGTGGGAAAAAAAGAAAAAAAGATGCGCGTTGGTCTTAATCAGAGGAATTTTGAATTGGAAGGAATGAAGTGAGCGCCTTTCGTGAAAATCAGAAGAGAAGATCTCAGGCACCTGAATGTGTGTGTAGCCCTTAAAGATCTTTATGAGAAATGACAGTCTTTTTCCTTCCCTTCTGTATAATCAGAGGATCTAACTTGAGAGAGGACAAGATTGCAGACACGCTCGTGGTTTGCCGAAAGTCATTTAACAACATTATTCAATATTTTAAAGGGAATCCAATTGCTTTTAATTCAACATTGCCATCAATATTGTTGAGAAACAACCCATGTCAACCAATTCAGCCATTTGTCTAGCAATGAACCCATCATATTCGCGCAGCAAACAAATATGCAATCGCAGCAATCCGCTGAGCTACGCACATATATTGTTTAACAATCCACAATGCAATCTAGCCATTCTCTAGAATTCCACTCAACGTCTAACAAGCAATATCACTATGCAACCCA
>JASGXE010010138.1:0-15458 GCA_030068105.1 Sinentomon sp. SZTP_YWyxl
GAACAGAAATGCTGTAGATGTAAAAAATAATATCATCCAGAATTAAGTGAGAGAGCAAGAATTTCCATAATTTCTTAATCCTCCTCACTCAAGTGAACTTTATTCTTCCAAGTTCAAAAAAGACTTAGCCTACGCTAAAGATTTTTCTGCAATTTCACACTGCGATAAATTGACAAAATGTGACGACAAGATGTGACAAAATACGACAATTTCTGATGATAAAATCAAATTATAAGTTTCCAAAAATAACCTTGTTGTCCAGCACTGGTCCCCTTTAACTGAAATAGCCCAATGTATAGACCTAACAGATAGCTTTAAAAAGTTGTCCAGAGTCCCAATAGCTACCTTCTTCACGTCTTCTGGCAAGTGTGGGCTCTGACAACTTTTTTCTTGCTTTCTGTGAGACCAGATCGCCACTGGAAACATAAAGTCAAACGCTCATGGGTGGAGAGGGAGACAGAGAGGTCCTCGCTTGCAATTTTGCAAACTTTCACAAAATGGTAGCGAAATCAAGATCACAAAGATAATCATACAGCATTGCAAAAACCAAAATCTTTTGCATCGGAGATATCTGGTTTGGGTAGTCGCAAGTAAAAGCGCTTCCATGTATTTCTTCATTCTGATTTCGTCAAACCCAGGCCCACATCTCTCCACCGAAAATGTGGTATTTTGTCCTTGGAACAAGAGAAGAGATCCTTATCTAACAGAAGAATAGCCAAAATTATAAAATGAGAGAAAGCAATAAGTAATTGCACTATCTCTTCCCAAATTTTGCTTACTGTTGTGTATATCTGTCGATAGAGGATTGGTAGTCCCTTCGGTGAACAGCTCTGAGCAAGACATATATTGGATCGTATAAATCCTCCCAGACATGGGGTTTAGGCACATACATTCCTTGCTGCATGGCACCACTTGCACCAAACACAGGTGCCTTGTAGTCAGCCACCTGTAAATCAAAAAACCAACACAAAATAATAAACCTAATTCAGAAGAGAATCACCACCTACATTAGGCATAATTGACTTTTAAGAAATATGTTTGAAACATCCACACAATCCAACATCAATGTGGAGGAAAATGTCAATTAACCTTTTTCATGTCCAAGTAAAGCAGCTGCTTTGTCACCAGGGCCAGGGTGCCACATGTGGCGCTCTGCTTTCAACTTCATATGGACCAGACACAAGCATGTGGCTTTAACTCAAGTCCAGAGCACCACACAGGGCACTCTGCTCCTACCAAACCAGTGCCTCTGCTGCATACCTATCTGGTCTTTGTGTCTGGAATGTAAGGGTGCCAATGGTGGCGCTCTGGTCTTGGTGTCACTGCATGAACATTGCATCTGGTTTGTGCAGTGCATCCATATAAGTGCCGAAATAATTTTGTCGCTCTGAACTGGAAGAGGTTAACAGTGAGTTATGATTCATATGAACATACACCTTGAGCTTCAAAGAAAGATATTGAGCAACCCAGAGCTGCCTCAATCTTTTGGAATTTCGTTTCCTGACATTCCCTGACTTCCCTTTCCTGACATTTTGAATAAAGGTAGTCCGGCTGTAGTTGTCGCCAATGCTTCATCCTTGGGCTAATTTTTTCACCTTATTTTTTCACAAGTCCTCATGAGTATGAACGACCCTTCTGATCCTTCGCTTTTTCCCTGACTGTGAGCATGTTTCTTCTCCATGAAGAAATAACATGCGAAGAAATATTCGAGAAAAAAGTCTACAAAGAAATCAATAAAATACATCGACAGGTTGGAATAAACGGATTCAATTCCGGACTTTTTTCCAAACACCTATTGTTATTTCTGTGAGGGAGAAAAGAACTGGAAGAACAAAAAGATATTTACCCCACATGTACCACCATCACCATTCAGAGTCCAGCAAAAAAATCAGTAGTTATTTCTTCTCACCTCAGCAAGTAGAGTTTCGAAATCCTTGACCTGTGCACCGGTTCCACACTTTTCAGGCATCATCCCAAGCAATTCGCTGTGGGTTTTGTCTGCCATACAGAGCAACGTTAGCATTTCCAACCGTACCAAATCATAATCCGGTAAATCTAAAAGGAAATATGTTTTAAAGTTGGCGGAATAAAAAGAAGAATGAGGAACAAAGAAGAAACAACTTGGGGAAAACAGTAGCAGGGAGTTCTTTCCGAACTAAAGCTCGACAGCTGGTAAACAGGCCAGGCAGTGAAAATACCCTACACAGCAAAAAGGCTCTCTTTTTCACAGCGTTGAATCATGATGGGTGTGTAAAATTCAATTCTGAATTGTAAAACCTCAATCATGTGATCAAAGAAAAGTGCAAGTAACAACAAACTTGTAAAAAGAATAAGTTGGCAAAGAGGTAAAGATTAGGGCTTGACCGATACGGAAAACCCCACATCAGTCAAGCACTAAATTAAAAGTCCAAATACAAAAACTCAAAAGAGATGCACTGCATTCATATTATTACATGTCAGCACAATAAAATGGCTTATGGAAAAAGCAAATTAAAATTAACATCAACATGATGTTGAAGTTGTCAATTATGCATTGCGTTAATTTGTTGAAACATCCTTCCATTTCTGGCACATCTCAGTCACAACACACAGGCATTGCCAGAAATTAGACCCAAAGAGCCAGACATAGTCAACCAGCAGTGCATCATTTCAAATGCACTCTGTGATTCAAATGCATCTTCATTCCAACGATACATGTCAATCACTCAGCTTCGCCAAAAAAAACACTTTTTTATTAAACACAACATTTACAGGTTCAAAACACCAGCTTCATGAGGACCACCTCTGGTCCGAGTGAAAACAACTTAAAATAAAAAACTGGATCCAAGAGTAACATGATTTCCTTCACTCTTGAAATGTTGAACATACGAAAAGCCGCAACAGTTGCAGCATGAGGGCTCAACTGATTACACATGCCGGTGGGCGGTGGAAAAGTGGTGGCAATTTTAAAGCACCAGGACATGTTTAAAATTTTAACGCATCTTATAACATGAACAAACCAGAGTAGGCACTGGCATCAATGACTACTCAACAAATGAC
Organism: Sinentomon sp. SZTP_YWyxl; assembly: GCA_030068105.1. Classification (NCBI taxonomy): domain Eukaryota; kingdom Metazoa; phylum Arthropoda; class Protura; order Sinentomata; family Sinentomidae; genus Sinentomon; species Sinentomon sp. SZTP_YWyxl. Next base: position 3,040 of record JASGXE010010138.1, read on the forward strand.
AATATCAAACCCCGACTGACGGATTTCTCAAGGCGACAAAAACGAACACCAGTTTCTAAACATAACCTGTAAAATACTAAACACTCTATAAATTAATAACTTTAGGAACACTATATAAATTGAGGTATACCAGCGAAACGTACCAATGTTGGTTCTGATGCTGAGAATGGTTGCAAAGAAAGTGAGCCAGCTCTCAAGCATTGGCATCTGTTGGTCTAGATCAAGAAAAGTGTTCTTCTTGAGAGGTGATAGACTGAACATGTCAAACACATGAAACCTGGAACACAAATAAACGAGAAAGCAAAAAAAATTAATGAGAGCGCTGTTTTCTGTGACTGATGAGAGAAGCGAGTCTACAATCGGCAGGAAACCACAATTTTCCTGCAATGATAACTCAAAAAATTGATAACCAATCATGCCCAAATTTTTTGAGTAGGTATGCAAAATTCCAGCTCATGATTGTGGTCGGTGTATGCTGGAGACCAGCGTAAAGTTAACCACTTTATCGGCAACTCTTTTCTCAATAACTCCAAAACTGACAAAGCGAGGATGGCCAAATTTTGGGAAAAATGTTGTCTTAGTTTGCTTAAATAGTGTGCAACATTTCACCAAAATCGAATAATAAACGTCGAAGTTGACCCACTAGCCCTGTGTGCCCCCTTAATGCGAAGAAGCATCGCTGAATAAAGTCTGCGGTAGAGTGAAATTGAAAATTTCCATCTCATTGGAATGGACCCATTCAGTCTGATCAATGTTTGTCAAGCACAAACCCAACTGGAGAAAATCCAACCGCCCCGCAGACCATGTTTCTTTCTCTCGTCCCAAAGCCTATCCGGAAGAAATCCAGTCCTTGAAAGAATCCCATCGTTCGGAAACCCACCCAAAGGAACGTCAGCTCTTGGAAGAATTTCTTAGTCCAGTCAAATACTTTATCTTTTCACGAAACCACCTGCTGAAATCCAGATCAGGGTTTTCCATGAAACCTGCCCAAATCAAGAAGGTTTCTTCTGTTTCCCTTTCCCTGCCAACAAAAAACATTTCCTTCCTTCGGCTTAATGTGATGACATCGATTACAAATGACTTCATAATGCCATTCCATTTTCATTTGTGTTCGCAGAGGATCCATTCAAAACACCCCGCATCTGTCCAGGCAGTCAGTGGTCCCTACTGCATGTCCCTACTGCATCCCAGCACCTTGCACCTCTCCAAATGCAAGAATGCTCCTAAAGAGGATGACCGACCAGTCTCCTTTTTGTCACCACTATTGATGAGAAACCAAACCAACCGACAAACGGTGTGATTATTTTTGTTTTAAAGACCCGTCACGACATCTGCATTATGTGCTGCATTTTTTAGAGTTGGGGAGGCACTCAGACACCACACCAACCCACCACCAAGAGCCTCATGTGGCAGCTGGCAGGACTAAACAGCAGAATGCCAACATTTGCTGTCTTTCTTGACCACATTTTCCGCACCTTCTGGGGGCGTTTTAAGGCACTTTTCAGACACCTTTTGGGGCCTTTTTTGACAAGAGATTCAAAATTGATGTTTTCTTCTGCTTATCCGCACACCTTTAGCCGCAGACTCGCTGTTTATTTCATGTCAATCTGTTATACAGTCTTGGAGTCAGCGATGTGCATCTTTGGCACATGCTCGTAGCAGATAAAAAAAAAGAAAAACTTTCGTGCAAAAGTCAATTCCCCATTTTTGGCCATGTCAGCACACCGGCAACTCCACAAGCACATGACTTCACACGATCCAACATAAAAAAAGTCACAGAAAGAGAAATTTTGGCACAGTACGGCAGTCACACTTACCTTTGCATGGATGTGACAAGAAAAAATTCAGGTGGCAGCATTGCGGCACACATTTGAAGCAAATAAATGTCAGCATCGACCATTGAATTGCAGAAATGACATTGAATATAGGTCATTGCTTGACCTTTGATCTGAAGCCCATTTCGAACCCACAAGCCATTGAAGATCTCATAGAATGCAACCTAAGAACGAAAGAACAACAACAAAAAGAAAAAAATATCAATCAGATAAAAAGATCCAAGAGTGAGGACAAATAATCAATCAATCACAAACGGTGACAAATCCAACGACCCATCTATCATGAACAGAATCACTTGAGAGAAGGAGATAATCTTTCAGAAAACCAAATTAAACAAATTGTGTTTTAGGTTTGGTTGTATGTATGTTATCAGCCATGTTTCTGGTCTTGAGAGGCCTGGTCAAAAGACACTCGAGGTCAGTTCATGATCTCATCTCCTTGCAGATAAAAAGGCTGTCACCAAAAATGAAAATATCATTCTGTTCTGTGGCCACCTGCAGTTCAGATATTATGAGTGATCACAGTAACGTTCAAGAATAAATGAGCATGCTCATTTTCAAACATGATGACAGTGCTGGTAAAATAAATTGATCAGCTCAGACATCAGAAATTATGAAATCAACTTCAGGAACTAACTATTCTTTATAAATCTCATTCCAATCGAATCAAGGGATCCCTGAATCACAATGTAAAGGTCGATAAAAATAAGCCTGTTTATATTGTGGTAGGCAGTGAAATGCGCAAAAAAATGATTGTAACATTTTTTTTCAGGTTTGGCTTTCCAAAAAACTTTTGAAATAAAAGGCCAAAACATGCGTGAGAGGAATCATAGGTTAGGTAACGAAATAACGATAGCAGTGAAAACACAAACAAACCTGTGCCTGCAAAGGATGCATGAATAACAATTTAGCAGTTGACGGAGGGGGAAATATTTCATTAATTGAAAGTCCCTGCCTCTTGACAGCCTGACATGTGAACACAGCAAAATAACGATGCAATGGAAGATGGAAAGAGACCTGGTTTGGATCCATCTGGAAGAATCGGAAAATGGATAAACACAATAACAAAAAGATCCCATTTCTGTCATCCCAAAGCCAAAGACATCCCAAAGCTGTCGATCAATCAAATTACTAAAAGCTGCAAGCTAAAAATGAAAAATGCAACCATTTGGAAAAAAAGTTGATTTTCAAGAATTATTTCACCACAGCTTTCTTTCATTTATTCGATATTTTCAACATCCACACCCGTTGATTATCCATCATTACACCAAAATTGCTCAACAATTTCTTTGCAAAAACTTCGGGACAAATTTTTTATAGACTAGTTTTGGTAGAGTACAAATTTTCTTCTCTTTTTAACAATTTCGTTTTTGCAAATTTTGGACCAAAGTTTGGATTTTTTTTTTTTTTTGAAAATTTTCATCAAAATGTTGGCTAATCGTTGTTGTTCTTGGCCTATTTTTTGACTTTTTATTGTCATTGTCATTGTTTTTTTTTTTTTTTTTTTTTTTTTTTTTTGATATTTTGGGACAACATTCTGTCAGAGAACGGTGAAAAACAACCAAATGTATTTGCACTACTTGAGGTTTTACCAAATCTCTCTCGACATTGACATACCAATTCAGGTTATCGCAATCGGACCCTTGAATGAGTATAGACGCAAGTTTCTACCAAACAGCATCAAAAATTGCTGAAAAACCAGCTTAAACAATTGCCAACAAATACTTTCGCAATGAACATTTGGGCCAAAATTTGAATAATAAGTATCCAAGCCTCGTTAACAGCAATAATTTCAACAAAAATTCGATAGAACATTATGATGGAAAATTAGCCAATTGTGCAAAAACAGCAGGAGAAAATGTTGAAAAAAATGTCAACAATTTGCAAAAAAACTTAGCAAAAAAAATTGGTTAAAATATTAAATTTTTAATTCCACCTGAACATTGATGCAGAAATGAGGTGAATTTAGAGCCATTGATAATTTTATGACTGTCATTAACTTTTCCAGAGAACGTTTTTAGGAACACCAAGTTGACAAGAGTGGTGTTGAGCGTGCAGAACACTTGAGTTATCACGGTGCAATGTTTTTGTCTGCCACTTACAAATATTGTGGCAGAGAAAGGACACTCCAGTAAAATTAATTGACAAGGGCATTACAAAGAATCAGATGACACTATTCCTGCATTTCAGAACAATGTCATTGCCATGGACATGGATCAAACAAGGCCACTCACACTCTTCTGACACTCAGATGAGTGTGAGTGAGGGCACTACCTCAACAGAATGTAGGGAAATCGTCAAAAAGCACATCAAACAATGGGCATTTGGGTGGTGAGCTCAGTAGCATGGAGAGCTTAGCCGATTACGATCGTCTTGACTTCACTTCTGTTCAATGTGCTGTGATGGATATGGGAAATTACAAATACAAAAGCAGTGAGGACAAATTTGGACTCAGTTTGGAGTTTCAAGGTATAAGCTTATGGAATCGGTTGTCAAATGAAGTAAAGCTAATCATCCTCAAGAAAAGAGTTTAAGAAGTTGCTACGGAGGTTTTCAAGTGCCATGAAACAGAATACTCTTTGGGGGTCTATGAATAGGTAAATACCAGGGATGATAGAATAAAAAAGCAAAGATGTGAAATACATTTCTGAGTTGCTGATTTATGTGCCCTATGATTTAGTTTTTGGTTCAGTTTTTTCTATCGACTGTTCATTTAAATGTGATTTATTTTTATAATATAGTGTTGAAAAGAAAGGCCAATGCTATGGTCGGGCTATGGTCCCGGCCTTTCTTCAAGTTTTCTTTTGTAATCATCAATTTGTATTTTGGAAATAAAGGATATTCCTCCCGGAAAACGGTGAAAAAACAATCTCTATAGTTAAGCAAAGACTCACAATAGTTGATTCAGAGAAGTCCAATGCATCAAACCAATCCTGCAGTGCAGTCAAACAATGCTGAATAACCCTCCTGGTCAAATGAACACTATCTGAATCCTTCAAATGAGATATCAGAGCCCACATTGGAGTGGAACTAGCTTCTAATTCGGCAGAGAATGCTGCGTAATAAGTGTTCGGCTCAAATTCAATGTGCTGACTCGATTCCTTCTTGTTAACATTCATGCCTAAAGTTAGGAAGTCAAGAATAGCAAAAAACAAAAAATGAAATGATGAACGTGCAACAATGAGAAATTGAAAGCACAACTGGTGCAAATGAAATGCAGACAAAAAACCCATCATTACTGTCGATCGGCCACTTCTTGCTTTTTCTGTTGATTTCCAGATTTTTAACCACATTCAGTGAGGATCAGCAAAGCGGATTATTCAGGTATGGCATGATTTTATTTATGGGTTTTATTAACAGTGCCCTTCACGGAACTCATCAGCACTCAGAAGTTAGCAGCCCACATAAGTAACTACATGAGTAATCACAGAATCCCCTCTTCTGTCTCAAATTAATCTTAGAGAGGCAGCCAGATATGCTAATGTGTCTGGCAACAGTCTCAAACCGCAGAAAACCGTCATGAAAAAAGAAAACCGTCATGAAAAAAGGATAAGTAGTAAAGAGCATCTTTAAACAAACTTAGCTTCCAAGCTTTAAACAAACGCAGCTTCTTCTTAGGTGAACCAGAAAAATCACAATACGTAAATGAAATACAAACGAAGTTGGATGGACTCCCGAGCTGATACTGGCATTGCAGCTCTGCATTTGCAGTTGGCTGTTGACTAAAGGTGCAGGTTTGGCAACAGAATGGATGTGTCAGGAATGGGATGGGCACCTAGAGGCAATAACCTACAGGGTGGTCCAAAAGTCCCTGAGCAGGCATTTGGTTCACCGTGTGGATGCAGCCGTGTTCCACACAGTACACCATTTTGGTCCATGCCTGGTCCGACATTTTACGCAGAGTGGTTGGAGTTAGCGTGGTGAATGCATGCCTGATCGATGCTTTCAATTGGTTGTTGTCCTCTGTAGTGGTGTGTTGTGATCTGCTCCTTTATGATGCCCCACAAGGAATTATCACAGGTTGTGAGGTCAGGGCTGCATGGTGGCCAGTTCAAGGGCTCAGGGAGAGTTGCTGATCCCCGTCCCGATTCTTCTTCCTTCCTGGCAGGACTTCATTCAGGAATTCACGGACCTGCAGCCCATAGTGGGCTGGTGCCCCATCTTGTTGTAACCAGGCATTCTGCATAGTAAGTTCCAGTTTCGAGTTCTGGAATGAACCATTCTCTCAACATGGCGAGGTACGTTGTTAGTATGTTGGTTGATTCACGGTCGCTTCAGAAAAATATGGGCCGAAGGCCGATACAAACGTCGTGGCTGATGGCCGCCCAAGAAATCACATGTGGAGAATTGGAACATGGAACACATAAATCAGCAAAAACATGCCAAACAAACGGGTGCCAACCTGTAGAACATCTAGAAGCAATAAACCTTGCTGAAAATGGTTCCACTTTGCTGTTTAGAAATGGTCAGAGAAATGGCAAAGCAGATCCTACTTAACAAACTGCAAACAGTGGGTTGGAAACTTGGAGATTTGTCTGACACTGAAATATCACCCTTTCCGGGAGGTGCGACGATTTTATCTCAGTGTCGACGTTTCGGCACATCGAGCGTCCGTTCTCAAGACGAGACGGTCTCATCTTGATAACGGACGCATGATGCGCCCGAAACGTCGACTCAACTCACACCATGGAGATAAAATCATCGAACCTCACGATAAGTGTGATATTTCACTATTTCAGTGTCAAATCCTACTTGCCAATTGTGACGGCATTATCAGGTGAGTCGGTATACGTGACACATTTTCCCCATTTCTTTATGAAGTTTTGTGTGGATTCAGAAGAATCAGAAGAATCAAATGAGAGCTATTAAAATAAGGAATCTGCCAGGGTCAATAAAACCCACTTCACCAAGAAAAGGTCCAGGAAGGTAACTGCCTTTGGAAGCGCAAAGGTCATTTTCCAAAAAAGTTGTGCGACCATTTTAGAACAGGCTTTGGTGAAATATTTTCTGTTTCAGCAGACAGGCAACTTGTGAGTTGATTGGTCAACCTCAACTGATGCCAAGACATAAGAGTTTGAAGGCCTGTTATCCAATGACATCAAAAAACGACAGCACCAACAGAACATCAAAGGAGATGTCAATGGATGACCATCCAGGCTCCGCGAAGTGTATCAGACTAAAAAAGGGATTGAGCCACAATACGAGTAATTGGTTTATCCCCATATGAGACAGATCTGTCTGGTGGCAGCAGACAGAAGCTTGGTGGCAGAGCTTCGCGAATGATTTGGTAAAAGAGAGTCCCTTGAAGGGCTCTCTTCCAAATCTTCGCATTTTTTGCACCTGCAGGTTCTATCTGGGGCTGCAAGAAGGGGGTTTTTTATCTGGTCCGAAAGGACCGGGTTTTTCCCCACCTCCAGGGCGACGCTATATGCGATCGACCAACCCTGGTTCCCAGCTTCGGCTGGTACAAATCAACAAAAAAAACAAAACACAAAAAAAAAAAAAAAAAAAATGTTTATCCCCGTGACAACAAACAGTAGCAGCCGTTAGTTCCATCATTTTTTACCATTAGCAATGCTAAACTAAGAATCTTTCTTCCCCAGCTTCGCTAAACTAACCTTGGAAAAAGGAAAGAAATTCAAACCACATTTCAAGCAGACCATCGTCATTTAGCATGTTCAATGAGACCGGCTCATGTGAGAGGATGTTGTTCAGATCAGACACAAGTGGCCAATAGCAATGGTTCTTCATGATGTGTCTTGCACAGTCCACAACCAAATGGAAGTTTTTCTCCGGATCTGAATGGAGAAAAAGGAAAAGGAAGAAAAGAAAGAGCATTGCATGATGTAGGTATTCGTTGCAAAATTAATTTGTTTTCAAGCTGTACAAGTTGTGTTCTGTAAGAAAAATGCCATTGTTTTGTCTCGATGTCGGCTGGAATTCATCATCATCATCATCATCAGCTTGCAAAGACTGACCACAGGTCTCGATGTCGGCTGGAATTCAGAGGCAAATTACTGAGGCTTGTAAAATGTAAAATGTGTAAAAAAAGGCGTGAAAAGTGTAAAAAAGTGGAAAAAGTGGAAAAAAGTGGAAAATGTAGCAAATACCCGCGATGGTGGACCTAATCATTCAAAACCTGACGGTGGTTGGCGTTCTTGAAGGAAGAATATTGGGTACTGGGCACAGCACAAGATGAGTGGAGAGAGCACGCTCCACCTTCAAAAACAGTTTTCAAGTATTGAAACCACTTTCTGGACAGTAAAATAATCCCATATGAACAAAAATAGTCCCAACTTTGCTCGTTCAACTGGTCACTAAATAGTGTTTCATTTCCACAAAGAATTGACTCAGCGAAAAGCCATTTGAAGCATGCATGCAGAACCGATCAAGTCAAATCATTCTCAAGTCAAATCCCTTTCGACTGTAATAAAGTGACTAACCATGCAGGGTGCTTTTGATGATGACCTGTTTCATCATAATGCAGAGGCTTTGAATCATGACGTGAAGCAGGTGCATTTCACGAACCATCGTGTACGCCAATTCCTCGTTTGAAAACAATTGAACGCTAACGTGAACAACTCTATTTGAAAGGGTGTCCGGATCAGCCGAATGACTCAACATGTGAGCAATTCTACTGTAATGCTGTACAAACGTCCTGGTGAATGCATCCTGAATGATAATGGACAGTTGGATAGAAAGAGATGGGATGAAATATGTATGTACAACAATTGGCACAAAAAAAAAACAGAGAAAGGCTTCCAAATTACAAGGTAACAAATTTGTAGTATCAGAATTTCATGGCTTCCGGATTTTTTGACTTCACAATGGGTACGAGGGGAGTTCGAAAAGTTTTTGACAACACCCTGTAGTTCATAGAATAGAATCGTACCGCTATCGAGATTTTGATTCGTTCAGGGCTTCAAACATTTCTGCAGCTCTTTCACCGCAAAATTGCAGACATCTATGCCAATTTTTCATGGCATTGTGGTAAATAGATGAGGCTGTGTTCCTGAGCTCTGACAATACTGCTTTTGGCAAAGTCTTGAAATCTTGAACATTCCCTTTTGCACAACAAATGCCCAAGTTTTAGATTTTTGGATGATAAACACCACATCTACAAACAATTACTGCCTCCTCAAGCCCATAGTCCTGATTTGGCACCAGCAATTTTGGTTGTTATACCTAAACTGAAAACAACTTGGCAGAAAATCCATGTTCACGTATTCAGGACTATGCCAAAGCAATATTTTCGGAGCTATGGAACTCACCCTAATCTGAGTGCTATTCTGCCCATGGAAGGTTGTGTTGGACACCTGTAAATTTCTAGGGCAAGAGCCAGAGCCTAAGCTAATTGAAATCCTAGCTATTGTAGGCCAAAGCTAATCGAAATCTTGACATCGTTAATTTTTTTTAACTACAGGGTGATGTCAAAAACTTTTCTAACGCCCTTCGTAATTGTTTTCTTTACATCTCTACGCCAAGGTTACTCAGGTACTGACTATACTCCAGATTCGTTCTGGAAAAAAAAAACAAAAAGTGAATAGTGACAAAGGCAATAACGATCACAAAAGTAATGACATTCAACAAGCAGTTGACAGCCACAGAGAAGTTTGCAAACAGAGTCCCCATCCCCATGCCAGACTTGTGACTGCGAATTATTCTCTGTTGCTTCCACATTGTGGAAAAATGTGAAATGGTGCAAATTAGACTTAGTTTTCACGTGGAATTTAACACCAAAATGTCATTTTTTTCTTTTTTCAAAAATCCCAGAATCTTGGGAATCTGTGTTGCATTCTCCGATTTTCCAGTGCAACCAAAACTATAGTTTTCTGATCCTGCAAGGATCCCAGCCATCCTGCATATCGGGAGCCTTTCTAACGAGTGTGATTGTCAACTTTGCTGTCAAACGTTCGTTCAACACACAGCTCCAGAGCTGCAAGAAACAGTGGGGATGCTTCTCCGTGATTCGGAAATCCCTCCTACAACATATTTTCTCCACAATTTGCAAAATTTAAACTTCACTTTTAAAAAAAATTGGCCGAGACATAGGTAATGAATACGTGACTTCTCGTCAGTCAAGTGAGCGGCCAGTCACAAGATGCTGATGAGTGGCATTGAGATGGAAGAAATGCAACAATTTTACTGCTTGCGAAACTACTTAAATTAGTGCTTGCTATGTTGACTCTGAAATTAGCTGAAGTCGCACCACACTTTGAGGTGAGCAACGGAAAAGAGATGCTTACTGTACTGAAGTGTACACAGTGTACACAGTCTTGAATAGACTTCAAAGGCCTTACATAGTCACTGATGAAGACCACATATGTAGAGCACTCTGAAAATGGTGAAAAGGAATTGTCCCCGCCAAAACGAAATCAGCCATTTCAACCATCTTTTGTGATTTCTTTATCATTTCAGTCAATTGAAAGGCAATTCTGGCAATTGTGAATGGGCGATTTTCCACGAAATGTGAAAATTTCCACGAAATTCATTGATTTCCACGAAATATCTCCTTTTTCACGATATACATGCGAAAACGTCGTTCTTTTTTTTTTTTTTTTATTAAGTTGCAAGCATAGTGCACAAAAACATTTGAAAAATAAAGCTTTCTTTTGCTCTTTTCCAAGTCTCTTCTTCAGTTTATTTATATCATTTTTCCAATGTATTGTTCCTGCAAAATTCAAAGCAATCACATTGTAAAAATGACTGAAAATGCGTTTTTGACAGGTTCTGGCCTTTTTATTTCCACCGCCAAATAACGAAATTTTCAGACTTTCGAGCGAAATTTTCCAACAATTATCACCATTTTCAACGTGCTCATGACGTATGGATAATGTAACATGACTTGTGGAAGTTGGTGTATCTACTTCCGTAAGAAACTGATCGATTTTGCCTGTCACAATGTCGGCATAATCACCAGAAAATGTGGCATTACTGAGCATTGATACTCTGGTTGTCATCTGATCACTCTCTTTGATCGCCAATCTGTCATCAAATTCCCCATCTTCCCAAACAACCCACCCTCAAGGAGTCAGATTTGACGCCACTGCAGTACCAGACATCTCAGATTTAGGTAATTCAAAGAAAAATCAGATGCGCAACCCAGCAGACGACGCATCCAGACAATCAGTGTTCAGTAATGTCACATCATTTTCTGCTGATGATACCGACATTGTGATTTGCGAAATCGATCCAAGTTTCTTTGTTTGTTTATTGCAACACAAGTGAAGACACCTACTGCCATCTTTCATTATGCCTTCCGCCAGTTCCAAACTCATTCATGATGTTACAAGATGACTCCGTTTTGAAACCAGTTTTGTTCAAAAATTTCTATAAGCATTTATTTAAGTACCAACACATTGTTGTGAGACATTAATAAAAAAAAAATCAAGAAAAAAGAACAAGTTATAATCTGGAGAGAAGTGACAAAATAAAAGAACCATGACATGAAAAAAAAGTTGGCCAAAGGAACCAAAAATCTAGATGAAGAATGAAAAAGGTAGAGAGAGATGAGAAAAGGTGGAAAAGAGAAATAGGAGGATTGGCTTTACCTTGTAGTCTGCATCCGGCAAAATGTTGAGAAGAAAGCAAACCAGCTTTTGAGGAAACTCAAATTTTATTGTCCAAAAAACAATCTCCTCCAGAAATGAGCTATGCGTAAGCTTCTCACTCAGAGCTGGTGAATCTAGGTAAAGAAAAACCATCACCGGCTAGAGAGAATGGTTTTAAAACAGGAGCAACACTCTGCAAATGCATCACCTTTTTCAAACACAAACCATGCACTAAAGCTTACGACGACCGGACAGGGATTAGGGATGGCAACTTTGCATCGGCAACTTCAAACATTCTCACTCCTTTCCAGTTGTATCATGTACCTACCTAAAACGATGTCACCAAAAACCATCAAGTGTTAATCGAAACTGAATGGCAAAGAATTTCTTTTCTTCTGTCACATTTCGGTTGTGTGCTGAAGGTGCCGTTTTGTTCATTGAATGTGACAGTTTGTGACCCGTTTTGGCACTGCTGTCCATCCTCAGACAAGAGTTTCTGCATGTGAGTGGCACCAGACTACTGCAGCAACCAACTCATGCTCCTAGAGTTTTAGTGCGATACGGTGGGCTGTTTCCTATGGACGAATTGTGGTCCCCCTTTCTTTTTGATACTGTCCATCAGGCATAGATAGTGTTGTGCACAACAGCTCCGGAGGCCTTTTCTGGCAGCTTTTGGAATGGGTACTTCAAAACTTTAAATGAGACTACGCCAACCCTCACACTGCAGCGTGACCCTCTACCATCTCGCTACTGCAATGGGTTTGCGCGGGTCATCCATTCATCCATCAGCCGTGGCCCGCTGGACCTTCCTTCATGCGATTTTTTCCTTCTGGGCGCCTTGAAAGGGACAACCAGGACACTCTTGTGCACCGCAAGAACAGCATCCCTGTAGCCCAAAACCATTTTTGTCCAGGAGCTGCAGAGGGTATTCCCTCATCACCCTTGCCATGGCCCAACGATTCCTTGCAACCGGTGGCACACAAGTTCCTGCACCTTCTTTGAGGTCAGAACTCTGTTTTCCGATGGGCGACTT